>JBBMOL010000850.1:0-64062 GCA_037954665.1 Laguncularia racemosa
AATTTTTTAAACACTTAAATTTATAATAGGTTCTCCCACTATCTGCTTTCGATATACATTACACTTAGAGCATGTCTTATTAATGAAATTACATCACCATTAACACTTTTGGTACCATCCACCTCATCAGCATACTACTTCAAAAGCTCCTTGAGATCATACACTTTTTCCTTTTCACTATCTTTGCTCTCAATATCACCTTCTTTCTTCATCACCATCATCTCCCATTTTGACATTTTGTAGCCATATGCTCCAATCTAATATATTTTAAGCATTTAAGTTGACTACTACACTTCCTAGACGACCTTTGATCATCTCCTTAAGTGTCAAAACTAGTGGAAACCTTTCCTTTAACATCCTTTTCCCTTTCATATCATCTTTCTTCATTCCTTCCTTCCTCACTTCTCTTTTTAACCCTTTCTACCTTTATGGTCAATCGAATAGCCTCCCCAATGTGTCAATCTTTTGAAGTTCTACTACTTTTAGAATATCACACTTTGATCTTGCAACAAAATGAGAAATATGTTTTTCTTTTTAGGCTCCATTACCTAACATCTGATCATGAGCATCTCAAAGTCTAACATATTCTTTCACACCTAAGTCTACCTTGCCTTAGAGTTTGAAGCTTGTAAAACTCCTACTTGTAACATTTAGGAACAAAGCGTGTATGCATAAGAAATTTCTCATCTCTTCCCATGTTTCTACATCACTTTCACCTCTCCTTAGCTGTTGAACCTTTAGATTCTTCCATGACAAAGTAGCATATCTATCAAACTCTAGTGTTACCAATCTTACCTTCATCTCTTCATCATAGTTATGGTAATCAAGATCTTCTTCACCTTCTACTCCCATTTAAAATATGTCTCTATGAATTCTCATCATTTAAAAGTTGGAACTTTTATCTTAGTTATCTCCATTCGTCACATCTAGCGATTTCTACTATTATTTCCTTCCATCTCATTGTTATCTCCATCACTCACAACAAGATCTATAACCATCTTCTAGTTTGTTCACATGCTCCTCCTCATGTACCTCCAAGTTACCTAACTTGACATTCATAACTCTAATAAATTCCACTAAGTCTCGCAAAGTATCCTCAATTGTAACTTCTATAACATTCTTTACTCTTCTATATCCATCACCTTCTCCTACACATTAAACATCTCCATAGACACCACTATACTAGTCATTCCTAAACATTTTCACTTTCAATCACTCAATGCAAAATAACCAATACACACTCCCTCTTTGTCGAATTTCCAGACATCTTCACTTTCAATCACTAAACACTTAAAAACCAATATACACTTCCCCTTTCATTAAAACCTTTGCTTTGTTACCCAGTATGATGTACCTAAATCTAATGGTTGAATTTAAACACAATTAGGTCTCTCCTATGTGTCTGCTTAAAATAAAACAATCACTAAGCCGACCTAGAACTTAATAGTCAATCGATGATATAGGGGAGAACCTAACTAGTAAACCTCATGAGTAACAGAATTTATGGTTTCTCTAATATGAAAGCAAAACAATAAGGATATAGGTGACTCTCTAATTGATATGATGCACAACAAAATGTTTGAACTATGCACAATCCACTTGATATGATGCATAAGCAAATCAAATAGTTTGCTTGGCATAATCTAGAGAAGACTAATAAGAGCAAACAATATTGTATAAAAAAGAACTTATGCAATATGTTAAAAATGATGAGATTACATAAGACTATTTATATTAGAGCAATTAAAAATATAGAAAATAGCTAAAAAGAAAAGTAAATTCAAACTAAAACAAGAAAGAAAAATAATCACTATTATCTTCTAGCTTAATTACATCTAGATGCCTTAGTGTAATAACAATAACTTCCGAAACTATCTAAACGTATATGCTTTATTTAAATCTTTTCTCTAGCACCTTCAATCTAGTCAAATTTACAACAATCTTCAGAAATATTGATCTCATAACTCGCTTCAAGAATAGTTTTAAGATTAGTAACATGTAAATCGGAGTTTGAACCATGACTAGTCTTCTTATCAAAAGCATAAATACGTTGACTTACTGACCTGATATATAGAAAGCTCAAAGCCACTAGATTAAAGGAAGGTCAAGAAAAGTCAAAAACAAATTAGGAAGATCTAGTCAAGGTTGGAGAAGTAGTAGGGCATAATGCATACAAGTTAGAATGGCTCGATGGTTAGCCCATACCTAGAACATGGAATGCTGATAAGCTTTAGCTATATTTTGAGTAGTCCATGAGCTTGTAATATAACATTCATATCATTAATGAAAGTTCCACATTTTTTCAAGAAAAGATATGTTCTCCTATTTTTATTCCATTTCTTGTACAATGTAATGGTTTAATACTATAAACAGTTAGCTTAGTTAATATAACATTCATTTAATTAATGAAAGTTCCACAGTTTTTCAAGAAATGGTACATTCTCCTATTTTTATTCTATTTCTTGTACAATGTAATGTTTCAAATAATATAACATAGTTAGCTTAATTACATTAACATAACTAATGGTCTCTAAGTCCCTGCCTTAATCTAAATGAAGAGACTTCCCACATTCAAGGTGAATGAACATTAAAATCCCAACATAAGGGTGAACAAATAGTCTCTACACTAACAAACAAGATAACTTGGCTTGTTTAGGCCTTGTCGATTAGTAACCCCAATCCGACTAAATGGGATACTTCATTGACAAAATCTAAGTTTGAACATCCAAAGTAATCTTGATAGGGAGCATGTTCCCTAGTCACCGCAAACCTATGAGAAATCTGATTAAGCTTAACTCTGGCTAACAATTCTCCACTAAAATCTATTTAGGAAGGAAAAACATAAATAAAGCAAACACATAATAAGGATGGAAGGGAGATAGAGAAAAACTTAATTCATTCACTCAAGATTCAATGTCTTTACATCATTAAGGTCAACATCTTGACCATCAGAGTAATCACAAGAGTCAATAAAAAGTGAGAAGAAAGAAGAAGCAACTACATTGTTGGTTAGAAAGAGGATCTACTATGACTTCAAATGCCTATGCCCCTATCATCTCTTTTTTCTAGCTCTAATGGAATCTTTTGAGGAGTTGGGGTCCATGGGAGGATAGAAGCTCAAAGGATAAGGGATCTCTTTAACCCTTTTAGCTCGTTCTTCCTCATAAGAAACCTTGATCTCAAGTGCTTCACTAGCACCTTCTTCCTAAAGAGGCTTAAAGTCTTCAAGAGCACCATCACCAAAGTTTAAGAAGCCTAATTGAAGGTTTAAATGATGCTTTAAGACCAACTTCTTGGCTTCCTTCATCTTGTCATCAAAGAGCTCTCCTTACATGCATAGCCATTCCTAACTCTTCATCATCTTATTAAAGATCTCCTTCTTAAGATCCTCCCACTAGACAACAACATTTTGCTTGAACTCTTCAATCTACACTTGGTAGCACCTAAGTTTTTCGTCGAGCTATATAATTGTGCCTTAGTACGCCCTCTCCCTATCCTTGAAGGAGGCAACTAATGGCCTTAGCATGGTGAGTTTACCTTTAACTAAGCCAAGTTTAGATTTTAATTTAGCAACCTCCTTCTCTTACACCTCTTATTGATTATGGGCATTAGAGAGTTTGGTTTGAAGGGTAACATTCTTCTTTGTAGTGACCTTAACCTACCAATTCAACTTCCTTACTCAAGCTTAGGCCTCTTTCACTCACGAGTTTACCTCAACTAACCTTTGTTGAGTTTCTTCCTTCTGGAGCTCCATCTATGAAAAATCAAGGAAATAAAAAAAGGAAAGAAGAAAAAACCCACCAAGAAAAAATGAGGCACCTTTTTGAGTATAAGCCCTCAGGGGACTATTCCCCTAACTCTAGCAGATGAACAACTTCCCTTGGTTACCCCACTTCGACAAGGCAATTGTACCTGGGTTTAATACCTTCTTTGGGCCTTTTCCTCTTCCTCCTTAACATAAACCCTTTTAATCTTTGGGGATTCCCCTATCCCAAAATTAACTCTCTAGGACCCTTTAAAGGACATCATAATGTTTACGCTAACCTTTTAATTTCCAAAGATCAAATAGTTGGCAAAACCCACCATAGTTATGCACAATTTTTTTTTGCACTCATTCTAATTGATTTAAATTCCAAGCTATCAAAAAGTCAAGTTTTGACTTTCAAACCCAATCACCACAAACTTCCCCTTTTCCAACCAAGACCAAAGGAACTAACCCTTTTAATAGTTTTTTTTCCAATTTTTTAAGCAAGGGGGAAAACCAATTGGGTTCCCCAAAGGCCTATTGTGTTTAACCGCAAAAAAATATTTAATTAGAAATTTGGATTGGCCTCAACTAATGGTCTTTATGTTTTCACCTAGAATCCGACTAAAAATTTTAGTACCTTTGGGGGAAATTTGACAGGGGTTTTCAGTCAATGGTATTTAAAAAGAATGTTTTTTAAAAACAAAAAAGGGGAAGCAAAGGCCCCCCAAACTTAAATTTCTTATAATATAGGGAAAACCTTTTCCCCTCCATCAGAGCAACCCAATCCTTTTCTACCTTAACTTCTCCATGTGCTCCCCCTAAAGAATGGGTTAAAATAAAGCTATAAGCTTGATACTTTGGAATTTTGAAAGTTACCCTACCACCCCTTTTGGGAACTTTCACTGTCCTTTGTTCCCTTTAAAGTATATAGAGGCACTAAAGGCTTTACGTCCTCTCCATTTTAGGATATGCATCTAACAAAAAGGCTTTCCATCGCCATCAACCTTTCAAACCCCTCTAGATGGCATTTTTCCCCACTTGTGGGCCCACCTTAAAGGTTTTAAATTTTTTTTCTGCTCTAAAGGGGGGAAGGGAACCCCGCTAGGGATTTTTTGCACTAACATCATTTGTGAGAGTGTGAAAAGATAAAGAAAACTACTTCCTCCATTTTTACTTTCAATGGTTGTAAAAAAATGAAAAAAAGGGGAGATTTGAGGTGGATTCAAATGCATTAAAAATGAGTTAGGAAATTCCCAAAAAGCAAAAGAAGAAAAAGGATTCAAGAAACAAAATGAAAAAGTAATTTTTTTAGCCAGGGTTTACATACTTATAGTCACATCGGTTAAACAAAGGTCAATTAAATTTAAAAAGCAAAACCCAAACAACATACATTGACCAAAACTTGCCACATACCTTACAAAAAAAGGAAACAAATGACCTAGATTGCTTTTTTGAAAATAACTATTGGGAAAAATTGACATCCCCAGTAAGGGATGATGACACATTCCCTAACACTAAATTGCTAAAATTTTTGCACACAAAGAGAAAAAAAAAATTTTAATTTTTTTTTGAAGAAGTTAAATAGTCCCCAAATTCAACCAAACCCCAATCCCCAAAAAATCATTCTATTTTTAACCAATTACCCCCCCTCTTTAACTTTGGGCTAGAAAGGGGAATAAATGAAATGTGGCTCGATCTCCCCACAACTTGGTAGTCACCCCATTATACACTAGCTCAAAAATTTAGGGCTTTCCATGACCTTATTTACTTTAGTAAAGTATCCCCAAATGATACACAAAGGCCAACCTAAACAACTTTACCGGGGCTTAACTGCCCCTTCAAGTCACCCCCTAAAACAACCAGTTTTGTGGCCAACATTCTTAGATAAAGGAAAAAGAAACAAGTCATTTTCCCAAACCTGTTAACAAAGGGCAATCCACAACATGCCATCATTTAACCTAAGGTCCCAAGGAGGGCTTTGCAAAGCTTCTATTTTTGCTAATCGGTTACCAATGAGAGTTTGGGACAATTTTTAGTATGCTTTTTTGGACATTAACTCTACCTAAATCGATCTATCTCACACCAAAGGTTGCCAATTGTTAGGCCTATAGTCTTAGTCGTTTGGCTAAGCACAACCAAGTTGGCCTAACACATAATATAAACAAGCTCAAGTGGGGAAGATCTTGAATGACTAAGGCAAGTTAACTGCCTCATAACTTCTCTAATTCTTCTCCACAAAACTGGGAGTAAAAAAGGAGATCCCAAGCATTAACTTCTTTTTATCTAAGTTATTCACCCCTCTATAAATATACTGTAAGTCTTTAGATGAAGGATCTAATTTGCTATTCTAAATACTTTTTTTGCAATCCCATTACTCTAATCCTTCCCTTTCTAATACAACTAGATATTAAATTTGGGTTTTTGCTAAAAAAAACCTCTAACACCCTTATTTTGCGTTTGCTATTCGTGCAATCGCACCCCTTGCATAGGATCAAGCGACAACATAGGCTTAAAAATTATTTAAAAGGTCCAAATAAAGTTTCATCACAAAACACACAAAAAAAAAAATTAAACAAAATTTAAATTGTATTTTTAATTAATAGGAGCTTAAACAACTCTCAAGGGATTTTACTAGTTAAATAATTGAACCATAACCTTTCCTCAACATTACACAAATTAAACGATTAATGTTCACCACAATAAAAAATTAAAAGGGAACAATTTTGAAGACAAGAACCTAATGAAGGGTTTGCTAAAAAGTTTTAATAATAATGTTTATACAAGATAATAGCCCTTAATAAGTAATTGAGTGTTAAATGCAAAATTGTACTTAAAAATAAATAAATAAATGGAAAAGCTACTGAAAATATTGAGTTCCTTCAAATGATGTTTTAGGCATTTAAATGGGGATAGTCTTTGTTTAGGGTGGGAAGATTTCCCCTTAAGACAAACTCAAATAGTAGTTTTTTGATTGTTCTAGGGGATCTTGATTCAAAAGCGAGGGAACTTTCAAATGAATTCAGAAAAGGACTTAACTTGACGAATAGAGTTACTTTTTCAAATGGCTCAAAGTAGTCCTTTTCAAAAAAACCCCTTTTATCCCAAAAGCTTTTGGCAAGCATTTAAAACAAGTGCCTATACCCCCACTTCTTTAGAACTCTTAAGTTCTTGTTTTGTGTTTACACTAAAATGCTTACACTCCTAAAAAAATAAATAAATATATATGACCTTTTAAAAAAGCTTGGGGATTTTTCAGTTGTAAAGTTGAATCCTGTGAACTAAAAATTTACTAATCTCCCAAAGATGTGATCTAGGGGTAAAACTACAACCAAGAATTGAGGGGGGTTGGTATGAGATATGATCATTAAGCTATTTAAAAAATCAAGAAATTAAGATGTACCACTAAGTAAGGGTGTCTAATCAAGGAACAACATGGACTACCAAAATAACCTAACCATTTTAAGAAGGGGGACTACCATTTTAATGATAGTGTGGGCCTCTTTAAAAATCATAGAGCTCTTTAAGTCATCCAACTCCCAGGGGGGGGGGATGGCTCGAAATGGCTCATAAAATTTGTGTATTTAGGATCTAAAGTTTTGTTATATTTGTTTTGGGAAAAAAAAAATCCATTTATTTAAATTTTTTCCCTTAGGGTTCTTAAGGGGTTTATTAGGGTTTATTTGTGGCATTTAAAATTAGTTTACTTTTGTTTAACTATTCCAAAAAACCCCTCTTTAAGTTTTAAATTACTGGTGGTTATCAATCCCTTTAAATCATATGTTTTTATTGATCACTTGCATTGATTAATGAACGACAATTTGGATTTGTAGGCTATAACAAACTCTTTTTAAGCAATCTATAGCTTTTTATGATTTTTAAAATTTTCAAGGTCGTTTTAGTTACAAGCCATTTCTTTTTTGTGCTAGTGGGGAACTTAGTTCAATTATTCTATATTTAAATTTTTTACCAATATTATACACAAATACTCCCAAAAAAAAAAAAAATTCCTTTCATTTGATTCTTTAGGCCGTGGTTTTGTGCTCAATAATGATTCCCTGATTTAAGCAATCATATTTAGTATTAGGGGCATAATGCTTATATGCTTATGGTAATTTAACAAAATTCTACACACTTTGTCCACTGGAAATCTATTTTGGATTGAAGTTTGGGTTTTTCGAAACAATATTGTTAATTTGGATTATTGAATTGCTATGAATTTAAAAAAGTTGCATTATAGTTTTGCTATGTTTGTTTATTAGAGGAGTTGTTGAAACTGTGTTTCTTTCACTCGGGATTAGGAGAGTATAGTAGGTGTTTATTGAATTGCCTAAAAAAGCAAATTTGATTGTGAAGTGTTGTGAAGATGTTGAGTACTAGCATGAATGACATTGGGGATAGTCTTTTTGGGGATTTTAGGAAAAATGGCTAATTAAAATTTCAATTTGGGCAAGATTATGGAATCATTATGTGAAGGGGTATACAATTGCAGGGAAAAGAGAAGACGGGGGTGGCATGCCCATGAAAGTTATAAAAAAGTCAAGTGTTTCAAATTTTAAAAAAGTATGATTGGGAAAAAGACAATGGTGGGGTTTGAATTGAGAATCTTAGGGGAGATGAGAGTTAAAGTGTGGGAAACCTAATCGAGGGAAAAAAATGCTTAACTAAAGATTTTGTTATTTGGTGAAAGTAATAAACCAATGGAATTTCAAATTGGGTATCATGGGTTCTTACACCGCCCTATTGCAAAAAAAATTTATATTAAATGCATGTTTTTAAAAAAAACTATTTTTGTGAAAACTATAAGCCGATACATATACAGTCATACAAATTGTATTTATCTAAAACTAGATTCGTATATTTATTTTGAAGAAACTCAAACTAAACGCTAGACTGTGGTGACCTAACTCTAATATAAGAAATCCAATTTTAGTTTTGAAATTTTAATTAACTACAATTATTTCTAGAAATGAACACTATAACATAGTAAAGCTAAGGTCTATTAGTAGAAAAAACTCCATTTAAAAAGCATGGGATTATGTTGGGGCTAATCTTTTAGATTACTAGTTCCCATGTATTTAAATCATAATTAAGGTTGCTTAAATGGATTTTGACAAAGTCATGAGAACCAGCTTCCCTTTCAAGTCGTTAAGCTTAGTTATAGCATGAACATCCATTGGAGTAGTTAATCTATAACCAACAATTAAATAGCTAAAGTTCCCTTATAACTTTAGCTACCCTAATTGTAATGTCCCAAAAATTTTGAAAAACTATATAAAAATTAAAGAAAATAAGTGAAATAATAGATCTTCTAGTTGGGGTAGCGAGAATGACAATTTTGTAATATTAACAATTTTGAGAAATTTATGACAAAAAATTTAAATCATTGCAATACATTAATATTATTTTAATAATTTACGAATAACCAAAAACTTATGAGAAATAATAATAGGCTTGATGCGGAACCCCAAGACACAAATTGTTTCTTAGAACACGTTACCAATCAAATCAGAATTTGATTCTCACCAAAGTAATCAGAAAGGTTTGTTCAATTACCCAAGAACACATTTGTGAAAAGAACTCAAGTTATATTTGAAAATTACCCCTTGAACCCAAGATCAAAGTATTCGAAAGAACAATAGAAATAGGAATTAAAAATTGAAATACAAAAGATGAACTTAATTGCATTCAACTCAACACCTTATGCATAAAATCACAAGAAAGCAAACTCTCTTATATTCCAATCTGGGAATTCAATACCACTTGGATCCTTCGAAAACAAAACTAAACAGTCCTATTTATAAAGTTTTTTTTTTTTTTCATCAAAAGTACATCGAACCTAGACAATCAAGGTGGTGTTACTAATTAAACTCTTGTGACTCCTCGAGTTTTGCCACCTGGTTGGAAAAAAAAAAAAAAACAGCTCAAATTTATTGCAATGAGTTGTTCCAAGGTTCAATGAATCTAAACAATACTTGGATGGCTAGAAATGAGATGGGCTGAATTCAAAGCTAATCTTTTAGCCCAACTAAATTAATGAACTTGGGCTCTTTTAAATCTCCAAGCTTGCATAGCCCATTATCAACCCATTTTTGCACAAATAATTGAAGTTGTTCCTTTAGTCTTTTAGTTTTGGCCCTGGTAATTTAGTCTGCTAAAATCTCCAAGATGAAATTCCTCCAAGTCACTTTCTTGAAACATTAGTGGGCATGTGGAGTAGCATTTGTATCAAGGCTTTTAAAATAGAAAAATGAGAAAGACATGAAATCTGTTTGATAAGTAAAAAACAAATAATGAGAAATAGATATTTAAAACAATTGGAAAGAATAATTGTATACAAAGGAAAAAGGATAATGAGTGTAGAATTTCAAATTATATGAAAATACATCACTAAATAAATTTAGAAAACCAAGTAATTGAAAAAAAATTTGTATATAGGTAAATAAATAAATTTAAATAAAAATAATAATAAGTCTTAATTGTAGCTCGTACAATTTAAATTAAAAGAATAATATCATCGAAACATAAATCACAAACAATATTGAATTAAATAATGAAATTAATTTGAAATTGGGGAAATTTTGGGAATTTAAAATGAAAAATTCGAGAAAAATTTTTATGTCCAGAATAACAAATTAGTTTAGACAAAAATTTTTGTAATAAAAACAAAAAACACAAAATTTAAAAATAACATCGTACCGCGTAAAATATTAAAATTTTAAAAAATTTATAAAATAAAATATATATATGACGGTGTGATGCGGGAACCCCAAGACTAAAATTTGGGTTTCTTAAAACCCTATTTAAACTAACAAATCAAAATTTGATTCTCAAAAAGTAATTAGAAAGGTTTGAACAATTCCCCCAAGAACATTTTTTGTGAAAAGAACTAAAGTTTTTAATTGAAAATTACCCCTTGAACCCAAGATCAAAGTATTCAAGAACAATAGAAAAAAGGAAATTAAAAATTGAAAAAAAAACCCAAAAGATAAACCCAAAAGGGGGCATTCAACTCAACACCTTATGCATAAAATCACAAAAAAAAACAAACTCTTTTATATTCCAATCAAAGGAATTCAATACCACCGGGAAACCTTTTTAAAACAAAACAAAAACACCCTTATTTAAGATTTTTTTATCAAAAGTACATCGAACCTAGACAATCAAGGTGGTGCCCACTAATTAACTCTTATGACTCCCCCCGATTTTTGCCCCCTTTGGTTGGAAAAATGGCTAAAATTTTATTGCAAGGATTTTTCCAAAGGGGTTCAATGAATCTAACAAACTTGGATGGTTTAAAATGAGAGGGGGCAAAATCCAAAGCTAACCTTTTAAACCCAACAAAATTTAAAATAAATTTGGGGCTTTTAAAAAAATTTTTTAAAAAGCTTCCCCTTTAGCCCTTTAAACAACCCATTTTTGCACAAAAAATTTAAAGTTTTTCCCTTTAGTCTTTTATTTTGGGCCCTGGAAAATTGGGTCTGCAAAAATCCCTAAGATGATTGTCCAAGGGGCCACTTTTTGAAAAATTAGGGGCCCTGTGGAGAAGCATTTGTACCCTTTTCCCCTCCCCTTAAAAAGGGAAATTTGTCCTCGAACAGATCCTACATCAATTTTAAAGAGAGTTTAAATCAGAAACATTCAAAGTAGCTGGGACCACCATACTCACCAGGTGGGAATCAATTTTTTTTGGGCATTGTCATTGATCTTTGCAACAATTTTAAAACGACCCACTCCATGGCATCCAATTTTGTTTTCCCCTTTTGGAAGGAAATTTTTTCCTTGCGCATAAAACCCCAAAACCCAATCTCCTGGTTCAAATGACACCATGCCCCTTCCTTTGTTAACTTGAATGCAATTTGTTTCTTTTCGCCTCTCTATTTTTTGTCTTGTTTTTGTCATGAATGGATTTAACCATTTCTCCCTTTTTATGTCCTTTCCTATTTTAAAAATTTCCCCAAAAAAGGAACAGGCAAAAGACCCAAAAGGAGTTAGCCAATTAAAACCATAAACAATTTCAAAAAGGAAAAAAACCTAGGGGTAGAATGCACACTCCTTTTAATGCAAATTCAACAAAAGGTAAAATTATCTTCCCAATTTTTTCCATATTCCTTCCAATCAAAGCACATAATAATTTTCCCAAAGAGCCCCTTTTTAAAACTACATCAGTTTGCCCATCAGTTTGGGGGGTGTGAAGCAGTAAAAAAAACAATATTTTAGTACCAATTTTGGCCCAAAGCACTCACCAGAAGTGCCCTAAAAAAATTTAAACATCCCAATCGGACACAATGGCCCTTAAATGCCATGAAAAATGCACAATACCCACGAAAGAACAAATCAGCAGTAAAAAACAGAAATCATCAGTTTTTTTGACATGGTATAAAATGACCTTTTTGGGAAAAAAACGACCCCACAACTACAAAAATTGAATCTCGGCCCTTTTCTAGTCCTAGGTAGACCCAAAACAAAATCCATAGAAATGTCAACCCAAGGATGGAAGGTACGGCCCAAAGGGGATGTATAATCCATGGGGGTGAGTTTTTAGATTTTGCTTGTCTACAAAGAAACCAACAAAAACAGATTTTCTCAACACCTTACCCCATATTAGGCCGAAAAAAAGTGTTTTATGGGAAGATGCTCAAAGTTTTTTTCAATGCCAAAATTTCCCATAAGACC
Organism: Laguncularia racemosa; assembly: GCA_037954665.1. NCBI lineage: Eukaryota > Viridiplantae > Streptophyta > Magnoliopsida > Myrtales > Combretaceae > Laguncularia > Laguncularia racemosa. Next base: position 12,422 of record JBBMOL010000850.1, read on the forward strand.
CCACTAAGAGCTTCACGAACAAGCAATCCCTAATTGAACTATTAGGCATACACAATTTCCCCCCTTTAAAAAAGAAAAATCCCCAAAAATTATAAAAAAACACGGAATGGGACATGCTCACAAGCATTAATAAACAATTTGAGAAATCACTATCATATTGCATACAACAACCCAAATGCTCAAATTCAAAAAACTTTATTTTAAAGAGTAGAGATTAGAGCATACCTTTTAGATAAAGCAATTTTTGCCACAATATTCTCTTTACCTTGCCTTTTATTGGGTCACATATGGAAAGGGTTCTATAATTCCATCCATTTGGCATGACGCTTGTTCAACTTACCTTGTCCCTTTTAAATGTTTTTTAAAGACTCATGATCTGTATGAATCAAAAAATCCTTTTGTAACAAATGGTGCTGCCCTGGGCCTAATGCCCCACCAAAGGATTTCAACCCTTATCATAAGTTGAGTAGTTAATTGGGCTACATTAAGCTTTTCACTAAAATAAGCAACAGGCCTCTTTTCCGTTATTTTGTTGACGGCTCTACAATCCACACGCATCGCCAACTTCCATCCTTTTTTTGGGACCAACAATACAGGTACTGCACATGGGCTTAGACTTTTTCTTTTATGTCCCTTCATCAAGACTCATCCATTGGGTTTTGTAGTTCTTTTGTTTCCCCAGGATTGCTTTTAAAATCCCGGGCCCATTTGGAATGGCCGCCCCGGGAATGAGAAAAACCCAATTTGATTTTTATTTCCCCCTCAAGGGGGAAACCTTGAGGTAAAAACATCGAGAAAAACATCATTGTATTCCTGCAAAACATCAAAAAACAACACTTTGGGAAAGAAGGGGCAATGTCGTTAGTAGAAAAATAAGGGTCCTTATACAAAAGTACAATAAAAATTTCCCTATGAGTGATTAAAACCTTTCTCACTCCCTCATTTTTCATAGAAACTATTTTGGGTTTTTCCCCTTTTCTTTCTATGGCTGAAAGCTTTTTCACTCACTCTCTCCCTTTTTTACTCTTCTTCTCATCTTCTTTTTTCTCACTTTTCTCTTTTTCTTTTTCACTTTCTTTTCTTTTTTTTTTCGACCTCTTTTTGAACAAACTCTCCATGAGACTTCTCAAGTTGCAATTGATCCCACAAAAAATCTGTTTAGGAGTCAAAGGAAGAAAAGTATGATTTTTTGCCTTCTTTCCCCCACCATTTACCTAAATTTAAAAACCCATCATGGTTTTACTCTCCTATCCCACTGCCATGGCCTTTCCTAACAACAAGTGACTAGCTTGCTAGGAACAAAATCACAGGTAACCTCATCATGGGGCCTTCCTATAAAAAAAGGAACCCTCACTTATTTAGTAACCTTCACTTCCCTACTATTGTTAAGCCATTGCAATTTATAAGGTCTTGGATGTTTAGTAGTTTCCAATCCCAACTTATTCACAAATAAAGTACTAGCCACATTCACACAACTACCCCCATCAATTATCAAAACTACACACTTTCCCTTCAACTAAGCACCTATTTGCAATCTAACCCCCTCACTATCCTCTTTCACTTGACGTTAAGAACACACCTGGTAACCAACAATTGTCCCTCAGTAGGCAACTCAACATCACTACAATTATCCAAAGGAGGCATCTCATCCTCATCATCACTTTCCTCATTCGTCTCTACCCCCATTTTCCACGCATCACCATTACCTTTTTATTTGGGCATTGCGATGCTATGTGTCACGTACCCCAAACACCTAAAACACTTAATGTCACGGCTTCTAGAGTTTTGGATAGAAGTAGTACCTTTATTTTTACTATCAAATGATTGAAATGGTTGTGCCTTATCATCCTTCTTTGTTTGGGCAGCCTTGTTATCATTTCTCCCATTCGACCTCCAAGTATTGTTTTGACCGAAAATGTGTTGGCTTGTTTCCCCCTTCCCTTTGTGCTGCAATTGCCTTTCTATCTTCATAGCCATGTGCACCATATCTTCTATCTCTACATGTGTTGCAACTCCACTCTATCGGCTATGTCCTTATTAAGGCCATTGAGAAACCTTGCCATGGTGGCCTCTCTATCTTCCTCTATATTTGCTTGGATCATCGCAATCTCCATTTCCTTGTAGTATTCCTCCACACTCTTTGTTCCTTGTACAAGGCTTTGCAATCTTTGGTGCAAGTCCCTATAATAATGGCTTGGAACAAATCTGCGTCTCATGATAGCCTTCATTTCAACCCAAGTTGGATAGGTCTTTCACCATTTCTCCTCCTACTTACAAGAAGTTGATCCCACCATACAAGTGCATATTCTCCAAACTCCACTGCTGCAAGTTTTTTTTTCTTTTCCTCCGAGTAATTGTGACATTCGAAGATTAATTCAACTTTTCGCTCCTTCTCCATATATGCATCCGGATCATTCTTCCCTAAAAAGGATGGAATTTTCATTTTTGATACTCCCAATATTCCTATCAAGATCATTTTGGTTCCTCTTACCTCTTCCACAATTTCTACCTTCATTGACCAAGGTAGCTTGATCGTCAAATTCCTCTTCAGACTCTTCTACATATTAAGGTGTAGCTTGCCTCCTTGCCCTTGGATTGTTTTAGGCATCCCCTTCACGCAAGGCATTGATCTCGTTTTGTTGCTTCTCCAAAGTGTCATTCATGTTGCCAAGAACAAGTTGAATCCTCTCAAACTGTTGTTACATAGCCTTGAGAAGAAATTCTTGGTCTTTGGTGCACTACTCCACTTCCTTCCATTTTTGCAATCTGAAATATCAAAAAAAAAAAAAACAAACAAACAAACAAGAACCTCACAAACACTCCCTCACGGTTTTCCTCGTAGTAATTAGCACTTTTCTCGTGTTTAACTTAAATTGGCTTTTACCCTCTTTTAAGCTCACACTCTCTTGCCTTTTACCACTCAAGCAATCTTTATGATTTTACACGTAACGGCCAAATCAAACAACAATCAAAATCTTAAAGTAATTCAATTTTTATTAGAGAAATCCTAAAAATAAGCAACAAGGATTTGTGAAACAAAACTAGAAGCAAAGCAAAATAACCAATAAAGAAAAGACACACACTTGATGTATATGAGACTAGTAAGAAATAGAATGACAAATACTGAATTTAAGAAGGAAACTTGTAATTCCTTACAAATTAAACACCCAAACACTTCAAGAACAGATTTTTTTTTTTTTTTTTGTGAATAGCAAGAACATGATCAACAAGCAAGAAGAAGATCAATAAGGCTAATGGAAAGAAACAGTAAAATTAAAAGGATAGATAATCACTTGCTGTACCTTACTCTGATACCAAAATGATGCAGAACCCCAAGACCCAAATTGTTTCTTAAGAACTCGTTACCAATCAAATCAGAATTTGATTCTCACCAAAGTAATCAAAAAGGTTTGTTCAATTACCCAGAACACGTTTGTGAAAAGAACTCAAGTTATAATTGAAAATTACCCCTTGAACCCAAGATCAAAGCATTCAAGAACAATAGAAATAGGAATTAAAAATTGAAATACAAAAGATGAACTTAATTGCATTCAACTCAACACCTTATGCTAAAATCACAAGAAAACAAACTCTCTTATATTCCAATCTAGGAATTCAATACCACCTGGATCCTTTTTAAAACAAAACAAAACAGTCCTATTTATAGAGTTTTTTTATCAAAAGTACATCGAACCTAGACAATCAAGGTGGTGTCACTAATTAACTCTTGTGACTCCTGATTTTGCCACCTGGTTGGAAAAACGGCTCAAATTTATTGCAAGGATTTGTTCTAAGTTTCAATGAATCTAGACATTACTTGGATGGCTAGAAATGAGATGGGTTGAATCTAAAGCTAATCTTTTAGCCCAACTAAATTAATGAACTTGGGCTCCTTAAAAATCTCCAAGCTTGCATAGCCCATTATCAACCCATTTTTGCATAAATAATTGAAGTTGTTCCTTTAGTCTTTTAGTTTGGGCCCTGGTAATTAGTCTGCTAAAATCTCCAAGATGATTCTCATAAGTCATTTTCTTGAACATTAGTGGCATGTGGAGTAGCATTTGTATCACGGTGTGAATAGTGAAAAAAATGCTATAAAAACGGAACGAAAGCTCCAGAACGCGCCAGAGGAAACGAGACCGTGATACAAATGCTACTCCACATGCCACTAATGTTCAAGGAAGTGACTGGAGAATCATCTTGGAGATTTTAGCAGACCAATTACTAGGCCCAAACTAAAAAGACTAAAGGAACAACTTCAATTATTTGTGCAAAAATGGGTTGATAATGGCTATGCAAGCTTGGGGATTTTAAAGAGCTTAAGTTCATTAATTTAGTTGGACTAAAAGATTAACTTTGGATTCAGCCCATCTCATTTCTAGCCATCCAAGTATTGTCTAGATTCATCAAACCTTGGAACAACTCCTTGCAATAAATTTGAGCCGTTTTTCCAACCAAGTGGCAAAAATCGAGGAGTCACAAGAGTTAATTAGTGACACCGCCTTGATTGTCTAGGTTCGATGTACTTTTGATAAAAAAAAAAAAAAAACTCTATAAATAGGGCTGTTTAGTTTTGTTTTGCAGGATGCAGGTGGTATTGAATTCCCAGATTGGAATATAAGAGAGTTTGTTTTCTTGTGATTTTATGCATAAGGTTTTGAGTTGAATGCAATTGAGTTCATCTTTTGTATTTCAATTTTTAATTCCTATTTCTATTGTTCTTGAATACTTTGATCTTGGGTTCAAGGGGGTAATTTTCAATTATAACTTGAGTTCTTTTCACAAACGTATTATTGGGTAATTGAACAAACCTTTCTGATTACTTTGGTGAGAATCAAATTCTGATTTGATTGGTAACGAGTTCTAAGAAACAATTTGGGTTTTGGGGTTCCACATAAAAAACTTTCAAGGTAAACTAGAATTTGCAAAATTTACAAGAATATATTGAACTTTAGAAATTTCAAAGAATGAGCATAGGTATTAGTCAGCTTAAATGTAAAGATCTAGTGCTTGCATAATCACAATGCCCTAATATCGAGTCTTCAAATCCAAATTTAAATAAAAATGTAACTAAATAGAAAAAGAATTTCGTTACTTTATTTTAGGAAGTTGTTTAGCTTTCATTAGTTAAAATTGGAAAAAATTATATAAAAATTTCTTCAATTTGTAAGAAATACAACTAATTTTGAAAATTTTAAGGTTTGAAGGAGTAAATGCTAAAATATGGTGTGAGTAGATCAATGAAACTTTCCAATGCATGCAAAAAGGATCATGATGTGACCAACAATCAAAGTTGTACTTAAGTTTAAATTTATCAAACGCAATCCAAGTATTCCACCAAGCTACATAACTCCATTAATCAACAACTCAACCCCAACTACAAATAACATAATATCCACCCTTATGGACATAATATCCTCATTGTAAAGCTAAAAAAAAAAAAAAAAGGAGATGAAGGAAACAACGATACTCGGTTTTTTTTTATTATTATTATTAATGTGTGCTAGTCACGTCATGGCAAACATCATACTTCACATCGTTTGTGGATCTCTCTATAACATGAAGTCCATCCATAAAATAATATGTCTCGATAGAAATTGCACAAAAAGCAAACATTTCAAAAAATAACATAGTTGAAGGACACTTAAACTAAAATTAGGCATAAAAAAACAAAACAAAACAAACATAAAAATAACACTAGTACATAAAACAAACATGAAAATAAATTAAAGTATTAAATTAAAAAAAAAAAAAAAGTCAATGGGAAACTTATACCATTGCATAGGCATGTCCTAATCATCTTCCATATCCAATGCAACAAAATTAATGGAAAACTTATACAATTGATTAAAATTATCACATCCTCAACAATCCCTCAAGATATCTTTGAAGATTGATCCACCAATTTGATGATCATCATTTCTATACCTCTTAACACACTCCCACCTTCAATTTTTTCCATCATTCTAAATGATATGAAGTAACTATTGCACCCACATCACAAAAAAACATTGGCAATAAATTATTTAGCATTGGTGCACAAAATGGTGAACCATCCTAGTTCATCTAATTTAGGAGGAACATATTCAATTACCAAGTCTAAACCCTTTTAGGTTAAAAAGATTGTTTGATCAATCTACTCCTTAACTATCTCTCTTAACATGTTTCCTGTATTCTAAGTTGAATCTCCTTTAACTAAATTTTTTCTACCAATTGTTCCAACTTCTCAACATATCTAAATTGATTGGGATAATGTCTTAACTTTAAGCTCTAAAGTTAGCTTCTTTTCCTCTATTTCAAGCTCCATGTTAGTTCCTCCTCCATTTTGGGTTCATTTAAGGCTTGTTCAATGAACTCATTTAAAGGTTTGGTCTTGAGTTCATCGATGTCATTTGCATCATTTTTTTAATCTAAAACAATCAATTATATCTAGTCAACTAAAGCTCCCTTCCCGCCTCTTATGCACTATTGATCAACTAGGTCAATATAATAAGAGAACTAGTATCTTTGTAACATTGCCTTTGTTTCCTAGGGAATGGTAGAGGTGGTACATAAGGTTTCACTTATACACGCCCTTTCTCACCACTATTTAACAATTCATCTCTTTTCTTTTCCTATGGGTTCTAATTTCTCTAAATGACCTCCTAAAGTCCTTCTACTCTTCATAGAACTATCCATAACATCCTCCTTCAAATCATTTTCATTACTATTAGGCAACAAGCTCTAAAAGAGACTACTCACGAATTGAGTTGCCCGAACCTTTTGTTTTTGCATTCATGTGTGATAGTGTTTTGATTGGAAATCCTCAGCTACACCAACGTATAAAACTTAGTGATAATTCATTTGTGCTATCTTCTTTCTCCTTCTATGATACTTGAGTTGTAAGTGTTGCCACATGTGCCTTAAGTTGAGCAATTGCATCTAAGTCCTATATATTAACAACTCTCTAAGATTTTATTCTCTCTACCTACCAACTATAATGTTGGATGCTATCAACTCAAAAAGATCATAAGCATAGTCAACATTCATTACATCAAACTTCCCCTTACTAACACATTAACCATGCTCTAATGATAGGACCCCAATCCATCATATAAAATTTATACCAAACTTCAAATCTCTAACCCATGTCTATGAGTCAAATGTGGGTATTGCCTTGACAATTCTTTAAATCTCTTCAAAGAGTTGTATAAAAGATTTGCCTTTATTTAATCTCGTTTCTTAATTGTGCAATCTTACCTGTGGGAGAATCTCAATAAAAAGCATCGTACAAATTAAACCTAACTAGTTACTAAATTTGAGGGAAGTGACCTAACCAACTCCTCACCTTATCCTTTAATGAAAATAGAAACAAAAGGAGATGGATTATATGTCAAAGACTCCATTGTCTTAAAAGTCCATGGATAAAAAGAAAATTGTTGATATGGTTATTTACATCCTTAGATAGAGCGCCTCCAAATTGGTTTTGTTATAACATTTGGATTGATATCAGCTTCTACTCAAAAAATTTTCCTTAAATAGCTAACAATCTAATAGCAGGTGTCAATCCTCTAACTATAGGATCTAAAAACTCCCATAAAGCTCTTTAAATTCTATTGTTTTTGTTACTCTCCATGGTTTAGGTAAATTAAAACATAACTTCTTTTTCAAATAAGAACTGCTTAAACCAATCACCACAAACTCCCATAATTTTGTTCTTTTCACAAAAATCCACTAGCACAAATTCACAAACTTGAAACCTTATAATTTTTGTGCAATTTCCAATTGCCTTCACCAACACAAGATCCAAATCATCCTAAAAATATAGCAACCTACCCAATCTTTCAAATCTTATCTCTAGAACACACCTATAAGCTCAACAAAATATTTTAACACAAATCTCCAACTCAATAAAAAAGTTTTCATAACAAAAATAAATTTCAAGCATAATGTTTCAACACAACCAATACTTCAAAGCACAAAAAATTATTCTAGCTCAAAATTTCTACATTCAAGCATAAACATATATATATATATATATATATAAAGAAAATTTCAACTAAGCACTAAAAAAATCTATAGTAAAATGCACAACTACAAACTAATCAAACAAAGACAAAATGCAAAAATATGAACTTTTTACCCCATCTAAATGAGCATAGTAAACAAATAAAATGAACCACTTAGTCTCAAAATGGTTAACAAATCTAATATTAATTGTAAATTTCCTAGTGACAACACTAAAAACTTAGCTTATGTCACCCCTTTATAATAAAGAAACAACTAAATGCACATAATTTTAGTAAAACTATTTTTGTGAAAACCATAATCTAGCAAGCATGTCAGTCTTGTAAATAGTAAATTATGCTAAAGTAATGTTGTATTTTTAATCCCAAGGAACTTAATATTTACTATAGTGATCCAATTCTAATCTAAGCAACCTAATTTTTGTTTAGAAAATCTAATTAGCAAGAAATATTTCTAAAAATTAGCACTACAACTATGGCAATGCTAAGGTCTACCAATAGAAAAAACCCTATTTGTAAAAGCATGGAATAATGTTGGGTTATCCATTAGACTATTGGTTCCCATATATTTAAATCATAATTGAGGATGCCTATATGGATTTTAACCAAACTTATGAGAACCCACTTCCCTTTCAAGTCTCTAGATCCTAGTCATAGTAGGAACATCCCTATTAGGTAGTATGCTTATAACCAACTATTAAATAACCAAGTCATCTCATGACATCTGCTACTCTAATTAAATTTATGGACCAAGCATGTGTCTTTTCTCAAATCATAACTTCAACCATGTAAAGAAATATGGGTTCTAGACCTTTTTTAGCCAAGACTGCACATACTTATGTGGAAGTAGAATACTAGCTCCTATTCAAGGTGTTTGAGTCCCTTTTGAGTATCTAAACTCTTTTTCATGTAACAAAGGCACTTGAGATGTAATCAACTGATTAGTAACTCAAGCAAGAACCCAAGACATAACCATCAATTGGCAATCATAGCATAAGTTAATACAAATAATCCATGAAAGTGGTAAAAAAACAACATAGAAGAAACAATCTAGTATAACAAAAATCCATTCAAATCATCATATCATTGCACAATCCCACCATGCTAACTTAGCTCATAATAAGTAGGAGAATGAGAATAAAGACATTCAAAATCCATTAGTTAAAAATTAGACAAAAGGAAAGAAAACATCAAAAAAGGATTTTCATCTTCAATCCCATGTCTCTTAAATTCTCTTTGATTTTTTTTTCCTGGCTCTTTGTTTATGACTTGTGTAGAAAAATACCAAATGTAAGCCCTCGAACTTCTTCATCTATGGAAATGAACTAAACATAAAATGTTGAGGATTTGTCATTCTCTTGCTCTCTTCTCCATGTGAGACTAATGCTCCAACTACAGAAAAAAATGAAAATGAAAAATGCTTGGGTCTACCATTTTTTCCTCAATGAAGTCTATGCCTTGCTCCCATTGTTTCAATCAAAACCACCATGAAATGAAATATGAAGAAGACTATCATGTGACACACTCCCCCTAATGATAATCTTTTCTTTATCATGTTTTTCTTAGGGTCTATGTGTCACTAGCCCAACGAAATGTGAAGGAAAAAATTATTCTTTCTTTTTTTTCTTTTTTTTTTTCTCCACTAGATTGACATTAAGTTTAGGCTTTAATTCTTCAGTTAGGTTTGTTTCCCATGTATTCTTGCACTTGTGATATGTATATATTTCCTAATTTCACGCATTTTACCTGTTTTAAATACCAAAATTCAAACATAAAAATGACATATAATTAAGATAAAAGCATGTAAGCAACACATAAGCCATTTAAGCCTCATTTTTTAATTCTTTTTTACTATTTATGCTATTGATCCAAGAATGTGTAATTTACTAAAATGCCTTGGAAAAATATACTAAAATATGGGGAAATAATAATTTACTTGAATTGCTACAAACAAATATGATAATAGTTAAAAGGATAAGGCATAAAAATTATGACACAAGCCAAAAACTAGAAAAAATAAGCTTAATAATATAAAAGACTAAAGATAAGATATTAATGGGTGGTCTTTTTGTAAATGAGGAGATTGGTGTGACTCAAGTTTCTTTTATGTAATCCTAGCCATGTAAATACCACATAAACTCTCATTTAAATCTCACTTTAGCAATTTCTATTGCTCCCATAAGGAGTAAGAAAATAGAAGAGCTAGACAAACCATATAAGCTTAAACCCTAAACCTATCATATATACGAACATAAAGATTAAGCTCAAATCTTAATATCATTAAATGATGTGCCTAAATTAGGAGTTAAGCACATACAATTGGAGCAAATTATAAACCTCAAATGCACTAAACCAATTTCGGTTCAAGTTATTAGAATTGCATGAATCCTAGTGAAGATGCAATGAGATCCGAATGCTCAAAGTTGTTTTTACAATCCCACAAAGATAATTTCCTCCAATATAACACTAATCACAAGTAAATCTACGTGAAAAATTACATAAGGACAACAAGTTTCAATTCCGTGATCTACTTCCCAAACAAAATGATCCACGATTCAAATGAGGCTAAATTGAAAGGTTAAAAACCAAGGCTAAAACCAATCAATTAAGTAATAAGAATTTGATTACAAATGCAATCAAATCTGACCAAGAAAACATCTAATTCAACCTTAGATATAACTCACTATTGATGAAAAGGAAACACAACAAAAAGGAATTGATATTACTCACAATTTCTCCTTGTTGCACTCGCCACAATTCTAATTCTTGGTATTGAAATTGATAAGAGCAAATGAATTAGGAAGAAACCCTAACCCTCTCACATAATATGTGAAGTCTATTATGAAAATTCTTCCCCAAAACCCTATTTAAGCAAGTATTTATACTTGCTCCCTTTAGGGTTAAAAAGTTCACAAAATTACAACTATGCCACTTTTAGGGTGGCCATGTTCTAAAGACAATTACAAACAAATGAACGTGTCCCAAAAGAAAATTACAACATAAAATGGTCCAAAGAACAATTACAAAATAAAAAAATAATATAAATCCTCAAAGAGCCAATGCATACGAAGTGATGTCAATCACAGCGAGCGATTGAATAATAATCTGATGATGTCCCATAGCGATCAACAAATGTAAGTCCTTTGGCATCCTATGGAGAAATATTATTGTACCTGTAATATTATTATTCAAACATTTATTAAATAAAATAAATAAGGTGAAGTATGAGTGATTTGAATCATCATCTAAATCGAGTTTGAAAACATCTAGGTTGCTAGAAAAATTCCCATCATTAAAGAGAAGATTTGAAATCTATATCTGTTGCTAATTTAATATTTAAAAGCAATGTAAAAACCTATCAAAATAGAGTTTATGAGTAAATCTATAACTAACTGTTAATTGTTAACCCAATAATTAAAAAAAGAGGAAATCATTGGATTAGATTTTATGAATTTGGTATTACGATAGAAATTGATAATCATAACCAAACCTAGAGTTAATGGAATTAAACCTAAGAGTTAATGAAATTGATGTGATTGAATATATTAAAAATAGGTTTGGAAATTGGGTTACATAACAAGGAACTACAAATAGAAACCAAACCTTAAGATAATTGGAGTGTTAAACTTACAAGATCAAAGCTTAAATATTGATCAATAGATCAAAAGTGTGTGGATCTTAATCAGGGTCATGTAAGAACATGAACAATAGATAAATGAAGACTGTTGATTACTTTACTTACCTTTAATTGGTCTTGAGCTAGATCAAGCTTGCAAACTCATGAACTCTAATATGCAAGATGAACCTATGTGAGCTATCGGGGCACTAGAATTGTCTTCAATGCTTAAGTTTATAGAATTAGCATGGGTATGGTAATCAAAGTTTATAGTATTGGTATAGTGTTAAATCATAGGCAAGTAAATCTTCCTTAAGGATGCATTGTTTTACTCTAGGAAAGATTCAATAGGACATGTTCCTCGAAGGAGTTATATACTTTCCTAATCTATGCCAACCGACTTAGGGAGTTTCCTATTTTTGTGATTTTACTCAAAGGAGATTAGCTCCTAGGCCCCAAACCAATTTGGGCCTATGACACTTGTCCCTCACTCTCATTAGTAATGAGGTACTAATGAGAGTAGAAGTCACGATGATGTTTTCTCCAAACAATGCCTGATGTGTTTGATGAGTCACACTTTAGCTAAGAGACGTTAATTCGACCTAGGGAGTATTTCAACCAATCTTGCCATTCAGAGAACTCACACTAAAGCTTTTTTTATAAGCTACCCCTAAAGTCATACTACCTCATCTAAGCTAACCTAGGCCAAGGAGTAAATCCTCCAGGCTAAAATACTCTATCAAGCTAATTAAGGGGATTTAACTCAAGGTTTACTCAATCAAGCCACATCTATGTCAGTGAGTTGCGAGGAGCAAGTATCAAGTTTTGAGTTTCCCCCCGAGCTCAAGAAAGGAGAGAGGCCTATTGGATATGCTTCCATCTTTTTCAACTAGCAAATTCAAATCTCATGTATATGTATGCAATTCTTGCACATTTTATGCATAGAGACACGTGGCAAGATAGGGCACAAAGTAATTGCAAAGGCCAACAAATCACTACCCTTCATTTTGGCTACTGGACACATGGTTTAATCCAAGCTCTCTTGAAAATGGCACATGCCCTTCATATTTTCCTATATAAGGCATCGAAATAGCATTTTCTACACTTTCACGTCCTTCGCTCTCTTAAATTCCTTTGAATCTCTTCAACTTTCTTTACAAACTCACATATCTAATCAATCTTCTATATATTACACTTTCTTCTTAAGTCAATCTTTAGGTATGACAAATTCCTCTCTTTACATATCCTATCATATCTCATTCGAGTGGTTATTCCCAACACCCCTTACCCACCACCCCTTGTGAGCAGTTGCAACAATAGATGTAGCAAGACCTTTAAGTCGACCCTTAATGTTGATACTAAAGGTTAACAAAGTGGACAGTGCAGTTTTGAGATCATTTGAAGGAGAGGATAGTGGGGAGATCTACGAAGAGTTGGTCTTAAACATTTATGCTAATGATAAGGAAGATTAGAAATCAATCAGGCCTAATTATGGTGAACCTTCCACATCTAGGTTAGGGCTTGATGGAGTTAAAAGTGTTGCTTACAAAGTTAATGCAGTGTGAGGCATTGTACTATACGCCCCTTCCAGAAGGCTAAATCATTCGACCTGCATACCAGCACAAGCATATTGCCTTGATGGAAGGCAATCGCTTCTATGTCTATCAAAGATTCTTGGAGTTCAGGTTGTGGTTGCCTTTTAGTGCATTCCAGAAGGATTTTTTTAACTATCATCACGTCAACCCTTGTTAGCTAGTCCCAAACGCATATAACACTATTGTTAGTGTGAAGAGCCTATGTTAGTTGATGGGGTAAGGCCAACCCCTCAATTGTTTCAGCTCTTCTATGGGGTGAAGTGATTTAGGCCATCACAAGGTTGGTTTTATCTGTCAAGTTGCCTTAAGGTGAAACTAGTGAGGGCTTGGTTTCCTTTAGTACACGATTGGAAGGAAAATTCTGGTGTGTTAAGACTTTTGAGGTGCCAAACTTCTAAGTTCATTAGGTGAACCCAATAAAGACAAAGCCTACTAAGTTAATGCCCAGGTATAAACACCAAGCTGAGGTACTACTTTAAGCCCTCAAAAAGAATGGGAGACCATTCGATGCTCTAAGCTTAATGAGAGCATTCTTAGGGATTAAGGGACAAGGCTAAGCAACAAGTAAGTGCATTAGAGGGTTACAACGAGGTTAAAGAAAAGTGGGACAAAGGTAATAGTCAGTGCCCAAAATGGGTTTAACTTCATGGGAATGCTTGTCTATTGCAACTTAGAGGTGTAGTCCCCCTTCATGAAGTTTTCTTTGATAAGTCTTGTTTGTTTTTTAACTAACTCTTTCCTTTATGTTGCAAATATGCTTCTAATTAAACCAGTGCACATTTCCGACCTTATTAGCCATTAGGTTAGGTGGGGCAAGAAGGAGTCCCAAAGGGTCAAAAAAGCTAGATTAAGAGTGTCGGTCCCCTTAGAGGGATTGTCATTCAAGGTCCTAAGCCTCCTATTGCCACTAGCTTGGCCCCTAATGTTGTTGAAAAAAGGGAATGCCCTTGTTGCAAATGCTAAAGGGTTACAGCATAGCCACTCAAGAGGTGATGTGGTGGGGCTTAAAAAGGCTTGTATAGATGAGCTGATCCTTATCCCCAGCGATATTGAGGCAAGACCTATTTCTTTGGGTAGGGAAGTCTGTCGATCATGTGGCTAGAGATGGAAAAAGAGGAGACATGACGTTCCATAAGGACAAAAAGAACATAAGAGGAGCAAATGACTAACTAAAAACGCCTAAGTTACCTCTTCATAGGATGTTACTACCTTTGGTAGCTCAAGTGCCTAAGCGCAAGTTAAGTCATTTTGACTTGTTTAATAGTGATACAAATGGTACTCCACATGCCACTATTGTTCAAGAAAGTGACTTGGAGAATCATCTTGGAGATTTTAGCAGACCAATCACCAGGCCCAAACTAAAAGACTAAAGGAACAACTTCAATTATTTGTGCAAAAATGGGTTGATAATGGCTATGCAAGCTTGGAGATTTTAAAGAGCCCAAGTTCATTAATTTAGTTGGGCTAAAAGATTAGCTTTGGATTCAGCCCATCTCATTTCTAGCCATCCAAGTAATGTCTAGATTCATTGAACCTTAGAACAACTCCTTGCAATAAATTTGAGCAGTTTTTTTCCCAAATAGGTAGGAGTTACAAGAGTTAATTAGTGACACCACCTTGATTGTCTAGGTTCGATGTACTTTTGATGAAAAAAAAACTCTATAAATAGGGCTGTTTAGTTTTGTTTTAAGGATCATGTAAGTTGTATTGAGTTTCTAGATTGGAATATAAGAGAGTTTGTTTTTCATGTGTTTTTATGCTTTAAGGTGTTGAGTTGAATGCAATTGAGTTCATTTTTTGTATTTAAATTTTTTTAAATCCCTATTTCTATTTTCTTGAATACTTTGATCTTGGGTTTTCAAGGGGAAATTTTTCAATTAAAAACTTGAGTTCTTTTCAAAAAAGTGTTCTTGGGTAATTGAAAAAAACCGTTCTGATTACTTTGGTGAGAATCAAATTCTGTTTTGGGATTGGAACGAGTTCTAAGAAACAATTTGGGTCTCGAGGTTCCGCATCAAATGGGCTTTTATCTATTAGCCCAAATGAGTCCCTTTAAATGTAACAACCTACCAACATTTTTTAAAAACCTGAGAAAAAATTCCCCTTGTTTCTAGGGATTTGTATACAATATTTTAAAGCGTACTCACCCCAAATTACCCCCAAGTAGGCCCTTGTCTTTTTCCAAAAGAAATATAAGGAAACATAATTAAAGTATTTATAGCAAATAAAATAATAATAAGGGACTTTTGGTCTCTTCAAATTTTCCAAAAGGGTAATACTAATAACTAGGGGTAATAGCATTTAGAGCGGTCCAAGTTTCTACTAAAATAAAATAAAAAATGAAAGAAATTATTCAAAGTCCAAAAATATAATAGTGATGATCAGGGTTCTTTTTCCCTTTCTTTGCTTTCCCCATCTTATCTCATACTACCCTCTTTTATGACCCTGCCGGGGCTTTTAGCTTAATCAGCTCTTACAACAAAAACACCCCCATGAGGGTATAAGCCACATCCAATTTGGTGAAAAAATTTTCCTCATATTGCACCAACAAGAAATTTAAAAAAAAAAACAATCAAGTTATTTAAACAAACTATAAAATGCATGAACACAAATAGGGAATCCCATAATATATATAGTTATTTAGAAACCATATACAATACGGAATTAATGCCCTCTTTATTTAGGTTAGGAAATCATGAACTATACGTCGGCCCCCCTGTTTTCCCCCCGAGCTAATTCTCTTAAAAAAATGAAAAAATTTTTAATTTACATAGTTTTAATAAAATAAGTTTGAAATATATACTATGTATATGCCCATGGGGGATGTGGTTTGTGAATGGCACACTCAATGTCATCCACCCCAAAATAGTAAATCCTCAAACTTGGTCCCAATCGGGGAAAATTTTTCCCCAAATTTCCCAAGTAGTTCTCAAAGGTCGAAAAAAGGGTTTACGTATGGAGATACCCCTCCTTTCGGTCTCTTTTTTCCACTATGTGAAGCAAAGGGCCCTTCATACATGTGAGAGTATGCAATGAATAACCCATTTTTATTTATATTCGATATGTTTTCATTCTTTCATATGGTGACCTCAAAATTTTTAAAAAAACATTCATAGATTTCTATTTTTGATGCAAGGGAAATAAATTTCCTCGTTTTTTTTGGGATTGATTACAATTTTTTGGCAATCAATACCCATAACAATCAAAACTGCAATTCACCCAATCCCCACACATTAACTAATGTCTCCCATATTAATTAAACATGAAGTGCAACAAAATTACAAACACATAAATAGTATAATACTCATAGGATTACTCACCCAACCATCTTGCTACTGGTCATAGTAATCTAAGGGTAGTCAATCTAAAACCAATGTTTATTTGATGAGAAAAATAATAATTTATGAGTTCAAGTGTGTAGTTTAGCTAAGTGTCATAACCAACTTCGCGGGTTTTTTTAATTTCCCCCAAATTTTTTCGATGTTTTGGCCATAACTTTTTTTCTTAAAATTTTTTTTTCACATTGTTATAGTTTTTTTTTTTTGTGTACTTTTCATTTTTTAGGTCATTTTTGTCATTTGGATCATGAAAATCTAAGTTTTATTCTAAATTTGTTTTGGGGGGCCCCATTTTTTTGGGTTTTTTTTTGAAGCATTTTTCTCTTGATCAAGTTTTAAAACTTAAAAGAAATCATTTATAATAAACTTATAGACCCATTTGGGCTTTTATTTGGGTGGGGTGGGGGTCAAATTTTCTACTATAAGTTTTTTTTTTTGGGTCAAATATTCAAGGTTGATCATTCGTACTTTCGGTTTTACTTATTTCCAATTTATGTCATTTTTCGTATTTAAACCAAAAAAGTTTTATTTCTAACCTTTTTTCCCAATTTCATTTTTCTATGTTCACATTTTGGAAATTTTTTGGGAAAAAATGAATAAAATTCTTCTTAGGTGTAGTTTAGTAAATTTTTGAAGTGAATGTTCTACATTTCCAACTTTTTTCCCTCCTTTAAACTATGCTAGTCATTACCTAAGGCTCTTAAATGTTGAAGTCTATTAATAAAACAAGTTAAAAAAGATTCCCAAGCTCCTTTAAAATGGCAACAAAAAAAAGGGGAAAAAATTTTCTTGTGTTTAATTTTCATCTCTTTATCCCCCAAATCTTACACTTCTAAGCTTGATACAAATTTGGGTTTTGCTTTCCCTTGTTCCAGCAAAAACTTAAATTTACACTTTTTTAGAAATTTTTTGCTTGTATAAAATTAAATATATGGGCCCAAAATTACAAAGATAGAAGATTCCCAGCTACTTAGTATAATTTATATAGAAAAATTACAAGAAAAAGAAGAAAAATTTACTGGTTTTGTGTCCTACAAATTGATGGTCTTCTAGGTAATGTTTTCCCCACTTATTCCCCTTTCTCTCAATTGGCTTAGTGTTGTTCCCTTGGGTTTTTTTTGATTTTTTAACCCCCTTTAAAAGCCCTTTTAAATGGCATGGACTAAGGGTGGTTGGGAAAAAAAATTTTGGTTGTTTTTTGATACAAAAGCTACTCCACATGCCCCTAATGTTCAAGAAAAATGGGCTTGGAGAATCGTCTTGGAGTTTTTTTTAAGGCCAATTACCAGGGGCCCAAAATAAAAAACTAAAGGAACAACTTCAATTATTTTTGCAAAAATGGGTTGATAATGGGCTATTAAGCTTGGAGATTTTTAAAAAGCCCAAGTTCATTAATTTATTTGGGCAAAAAGATTAGCTTTGAATTCAACCCATCTTTTTTCTAGCCATCCAAGTAATGTCTAGATTCATTAAACCCTTAAAAACAACTCCTTGCAAAAAAAATTTGAGCCTTTTTTTTTCCAACCAGGGGGTAAAAATCAAAGGAGTCAAAGAGTTAATTAGTGGCACCACCTTGATTGTCTGGGTTTTTGATGTACTTTTGTGAAAAAAAAAACTCTATAAATAAGGCTTTTTTAGTTTTGTTTTAAAAGGCCCAGGTGGTATTAAATTTCCCAGATTAGAATATAAGAGAGTTTGCTTTCTTTGATTTTTTGCATAAGGTATTGAGTTGAATGAAATTTGAGTTCATCTTTTGTATTTAAATTTTTTAAATTTCCCTATTTCTCCCTGTTTTTGAATACTTTGATCTTGGGTTAAAGGGGGTAATTTTAAATTTAAATAATTTAAGTTCTTTTCACAAACATGTTCTTAAAAAATTTGAACAAAACCTTTCTGTTTAAATTTAGTGAGAATCAAATTTTGTTTTAAATTGGGAAACGGTTTTAATAAACAATTTGGGTCTTGGGGTTCCACTTTCATTTTTTGGGGTGTGTTTACTTTAGGAGTGGTGGAAATGAGGGTTGATGGAGTGGTAGCCAATTGGGGGAGCTTCCCTTGCTTATTTTAAGTGTTTTTTGGGTTTATCTTTTCCCCCATAATTTCTTTTGTCTATTAGTCCATCAATCGAGGGTAATTTTAGAGCTTAATTGAAAGTTTTTAAGATGGTTTAGTTTAGCCCTTTATTTTAAGATAATTTGGTGTGTAAAATGTCTTTTTTTTTCCCCTTACAATTTATGCCTATTTAAAAGTTTTTTGAAGAATTTTCTCACATCAATTGTCTTAGTTTTTTTGTTTTATTTTTAGGATCAATTTTTGCTAAATTATGTGATTTTATTTATTCTTAAAAAAATTTTTATGTTTTGGGGGTTTTTGAATTAAATTTAAGTTTCAATTTAGGCTTTTAGAGTTAAGTTAGTTGTGAAAATTTTTCTATTGTGGCCTTAGAGTTTGTTAATTATTTTAAAAGGTTTAGAATTTGAATTAGGGTTTTGGATAAAACCTTTGTTGGGGTTTTAGGATTTTTAATGCAATGGTCTATGATTGGAATCCGTTTTGGCCCTTTCAATTCTTTGGGTTTTATGGTTACCTAATTGTATCGTTTACACTAAGCAATCCTAATTTAGAGTTAAGGATTTTTTTTTGATTTTTTAAACATACTTCCTAGTACTTCCACATAAACCCATCTTTTGAATTTGAAAAAATTTTCAAGGTTTTTAAAACCTTAGCCACTAAGAAAGAGGAGAATCTAAGAAGGTCATTTTTTGAGATGTCGGCTTTAGAAACTAAGAATCATTTTTCTACTCAACTTTTGGGGTATAAAGTCTCCATGAAATTTGCCAAATTTTTTTTTCCCTTTTTTTGTCCTCTTTTCTTTTTTTTTTAACATATATTTTATCTTTTTTCAAATGGGTCTAGGTTTTCCTACAAAGTCCTCTATTTCATGTGCTAAAGGTGAGTAGTAGGTACGAGATCGGAATGCTGAATGCAACTCTTTTTTTGAGTTATTTAAAATGCCAGTACCATCATAACAAATTTTACCCACAAAAGGGAGATTAAAAATGGGGGTTAGCTAAAAAAATGTCGAGAGGAGTTTAAGGGGTATGAGGGAGGATTTTTAGAAGGGATGGGGGGGGCCGAGAAAAAGGGTTTGGAAGAATTAAATTTAAGTTAGAGAGGATACGACAAAAGCTGAAAAAAGGTCGTTAGCCACTCACGCTCTCTCCGAGGAGGTAAATTTGGGTACCATTAGTGGAAGGCCTACCCAATACTGAACTTCATTGGAAGAAAGGGTATTGTAGCAAACTATAAGTGGGGGTATGGACTTACATAATAGTGCCTCAACAAGTCGAATGGTAGAAAGAGGTCTTGAAAAAAGGTTTGATTTTTCAGTGCTCAAGAAGCATGTCGCCGATCACAACACATGCATTTAAGAGCAGGAAAAGCAGGAGTAAAAATACCTAGGAGTGGTATTATGAAAGGTCTAGTTAATGATGAAAGTGTTGAGCAACTTGTGAAAGTCATGAAGGGGGGGCTTTGAGAAGTATCCGGCATTGGATCTACAAGGGAACCCCTTTACACCCCCCTTTAAATTGGTTTAAGGAGGAAAAGTGTGAACCAAGCACCCTTCCCGGGGGAGGAGAGGAATTGGTGGCAAAAAGGGAACAATGAAAAGGTTTAAGACCAAGAGGGGTGAAATGTGCCCCTATCGCCCCGGTTTCCAAACATTAAGGAAGACCTACCTCTCCCTTCTCTCTTGACTAAAGAAGAAGTGCCTTCTCCTTGTTTGCCTAATAAAGTGACCCAAAAAGGCCATCCTCTTGTTCCCCTTGAAGAGTAGTTGGTAGACTAGCTTCCTATGTGATCTATAGAAGGGAAAAGCTAGAGCCAACCCAAAAACCTTGGAGCGCTATCCGGGAGTTGATTCAAGCATTCTTGTGTTTTTTTTGGTTTTTTTTTCTTTTGCTTTGTTTAACTTATAGGGGGGTTATTTATCCCGGGCCCTTAAGCGTTGTAATTTTTTTTTTCAATAAAAAGGACTTTCTTTTGGTCTTTATTATTAATTTTGGATATCATTGCAAAACATATATTTGTATAGAAAAGAAATTTTTTTAAAATCGAACATTATTCCTATAGGTCTATTGTAATTTGATTGTATATTAACTGAAGATTATTTTTTAAGGCTCGGTCAGCATGGAATAATGTCAATTAGTTTTTCATCAAATCGATTAATGCAGGTTTTAAGATTAATTCCATCAGTGGAGTGTCCTCGTCATTTCAAGCTTAAGCCTAGTTGTGAGGAGAGTCTG
The DNA here is from genome assembly GCA_037954665.1 of Laguncularia racemosa. NCBI lineage: Eukaryota > Viridiplantae > Streptophyta > Magnoliopsida > Myrtales > Combretaceae > Laguncularia > Laguncularia racemosa. The sequence goes on from JBBMOL010000850.1 coordinate 33,284, forward strand.
CCCCTTTAATTTTGGGATTCCCAAAATTTACCCAAATTTTGGTCTAATCGAGGGTGGGTGCTTGTTGTTATATACCGGGCAAAGTTTCTTAATATGCCCAATTGCCAGATGAGGCATAAGGTTTTTTTATGGCATTTGTCACATTGTTTTTAGGGAATTGGGAGTTTTAGTTTCTTTGTATTTTTTTAAGATAAATTAAACTTAATTTTTGGCAAATAAAAATTTGCAAATTGAAAAATTTCCATTAAATAATAAGAATTTTTAAAAAACATAAACAATGATCTAATCATGCTATAAAACATATTCTAAAGATTATTTAAAGCGTAGGCATAAATTATCTACTTTCCCATGTTCTTAGGATGGGAGTTCCATTGAGTCCTTCAACTTATATGCCCCATGCCCCAACCACCCTTTTGGGAAAAATTAGATAGGGTTTTCCCAGTTCGTGGCCAATTTTCCCTAACCTTCCCTTGAGCCTATATACTCAAGTTTTAATAAACCAGATCCCCAAATTCAAAAGCCCTTATACTTCACTTTTTTATCGAAACATCTAGTAACTTGTTGCAAATTTTTGTCACTACCCTATAACTAGCTTAGTTCAACTATTAAAGGAAGTTGGGTAGCTTAGAGACCGATCTCTTTAATAGGGGATCGAAATCTTGGGTTGGGGGTTTTTAGGGGCTCGAAGCTCAACGAGGATAATAGCCTTAGTTCAAAAAAAGCTAGACAAAGGGGCTTTCCTTAGTTGTTGCTCTTTGGGGTCACCCAAATCCCTCCAAAAGATTTAGGAAAGCTTGTTTGCTCATTTTTCTTTAACTTGTCAATTCTTTTCTTAAGCCCTCTACAAGATGACCTTGTTGAAAGCTTTGGCTTGCCCATTTACCTATGGGTAAGAAACCCAAAGTGTGGGGGAATCTTAATCTTGTCATTGTACAAAACTCTCAAAATTTTTGGGGATTGTCAAACAGAGTTGTTATTGGAAACAATGGAAATTTGAAATACCAAAGAGGATAATATTGATTTAGTGATGAAGTCTCTTATGCTGTTTTTGGGGTAATCTTAGCCACTACCTCGATTTCTCCCCAATTTTGTGAAGAAATTTGGGATAGAAAACTATGATAAATTGTTGGAATGGTCTAAGAATATCAAGTCTCCTTGAGGGAAAAGGCCATGGGTCATAATTGCATGAGAGCACTATTTGGTTGCCTATCAAATAGGGCATTTTTTAAAAGTTTTCGCTTGCTACATGATTACTTTTTGGGATCTCTCTTCATAGTAGGCCAATAATACCTAACTCAGAGTACCTTAAAAGGTTTAAAGGGATGGCCCCTGATGTGGTTAATGCATACTCTAGCATGGGGTTTTTAATAAGAGGTGTCAAAACCCTTTAAGGCGAAGACATTTTTAGGAGTGGCAAACTATATACTCTTTAGTAAAGTTATCCATCGATAAGCATGCCCTAGGTGGGTGGGAATCTACCATGCGGTTCCCAAAAGTGAGGGGAATTGATTTGGATGTACAATCCAAGACATCCACGTATGTTCACTTTTTATTAATAATGTTTGGTTTTGCATTGTAGCAAGTTTATTGATCGGTTTTTTCGGGATAGCCAAAAAATTTTGCACTAATGATCAACTTGCGAGACATTTTTTTTAGTCCCCATCCGCGGCCCACAAAATTTCTCAATTGACTTGAATAACCCAAACCCTTTGAAGACCCTCTTTTGCACTTGTATTTGTCATTTTTGAATCGGCCTTTTTTTTTCATTTTTGGGGCTTATAATTTGTTGTAGAACCGACCACTTAGTGGATTTGTGTAATTTTTTTTTTAACATTTTTACCCCAATTGGAGCAAGTATAAATACTTGCTAACTAGGGTTTGTAGGGAGCTTTTTTACTTTTGAATAAAAACATCTTGTTGTTTTGAGAAAGCGTGAGTCCTCTTTCTAATACACACACTCTTATCAATTTCTAGGAAATTGTGGCAAGTGAGACTTAGAATTTCTTGTGAGTAGTATCAAGGGAAATTCTAAGTTGCTTCCTTTTTATTTTTTTTGTGAAAAAATCTTGTGAAAAATAGGTTGTTTTTAAACATTTGGTTTTTCATGCCCAAATTTGGGGGTTTATATTGCCCCCCAATTTTTAATTTTGGGTTGGAATTTATGTTATATGTAATTCGATTGGTATTGAATCCTTTATGTTTTTTTTTCCCAAATTTATTCGCGCAATTTGGGTTTATGTTTTACTAGGCATCCCTGCCAAAATTTTAAGCCCCCAAAAATGCATTTTTAGATTGATTCTCAATTTTGGTGTGTTCAGTGCTTGGATTCACTTTTAAGCACATCATATTTTGGTATTAGGGCACAGTTTTAAAAAGGGGAAATTTTTTTTTTGTTGGGTTTGGGGATTTTGGGTTCTAGTTTTCTATTTCATTCTTGAAGTTTTTTGAAGAGAAATTGAAGTAATTTTGTGTGATTGTGCCATGAATACTTGTTTATGGAATTAGAAGTGGAATTTTAGATTTAGTCCTTTGTGATCATCATTTTTCCCTGGCTACTTTTGTGTAGAAGAAGGGGGAAATTTTTTTAAATTTTAATTCCATAATTTAAAGTAGTGGGAGTGTGCCATGTGTTTTCCTTTTGCATTCGAAAGTGGAAGTGTACATTTTTTAGATTCAAATTTGTGTGGAGAATAGGAAAATCATTTGAATTCAAAAAAATATCCATTAAGTCTAAAGAAGTTATTGAGTGGTATTGATTTCATTTCATTTGAAATTGAAAAATTTAATCTTACCATTTGTGGAGAAGGTTTCATTAAGGGTGTAACATTTTGAATTGCTTGCCGTATAGAGTTATTTTCCATATTTGCTTCCATTTGTCTTTTATTGCCGTGATCTTTGGAAGGAGTTGTGTGTGGCCCAGTGTAAAGGTGTATGAGTTAAAGGGGTTTGAAAACGTGTGGTGTTGTGTATGTTGAGGCAAGGAGGTACTGCACTTAAAGTGTTGTTTTTTGTTTAAAGTGAGTCCCACGTGTTTGCGTTGCGATATGGGGTGTGAGTGTGTTGTCGAGTGTTGTGAATTATTGTGGAGTTGTGTAAAAAAGGGTGTTGCACGTGGAGTATAGTATTGTGTGTGTCCCAATGCCCTAGAAAAGGGAAGTTTAGTAGTAAAGTTTGAATTTCAAAATAAGCATTTAAGTGTGAAATAATTAAGAAATTGATACTTAAGCACTTGCTTAATTGAATTCAATAACTTACTACTTAGAAGTGTTTAATTATTGCTAAAATTTGGGAAGTGGGGGGAAGTCTGTGTTGCCTTGGTGTTGTTCCCACCCGGGGGTGTACAAGTGTGTGATGCGGCCCCCCAAGGGCCCCAAAATTTGTTTCTTAAAAAACTCATTCCCAAATCAAATCAGAATTTTGATTTCCCAAAGAATCGGGAAAGGTTTGTTCAATTACCCAAGAAACACTTTTGTGAAAAGAACTAAGTTAAAATTTGAAATTAACCCTTTGGAAAACCCCAAGTTAAAAGTATTCAAAAAACAATAAAAATTAGGAATTAAAAAAAAAAATACAAAGATAAAACCCCAATTGCATTCAACTAAAACACCTTACCCATAAAATCACAAAAAAACCCAAACTCTCTTATTTTCCCAATCTGGGAATTCAATACCACCTGGATGCTTCCAAAGCAAAACTAAACAGCCCTATTTATAAATTTTTTTTTTATCAAAAGTACCTCGAACCTAGAAAAATCAAGGTGGTGTCACTAATTAACTCTTGTGACCCCCTCGTTTTTTTGCCACCGGGTTTGGGAAAAAAACGGCTCAATTTATTGAAAGGAGTTGTTCCAAGGTTCAAGGGAATTTAGATATTATTTGGGAAAGGGCTAGAAATGAGATGGGCTGAATCTAAAGCTAATTTTTTTAAGCCCAACTAAATTAATAAACTTGGGCTTTTTAAAAATTCCCCAAGTTGCATACCCCATTTTTAAACCCCCTTTTTTGGGGCACAAATAATTGAAGTTGTTCCTTTAGTCTTTTAGTTTTTGGGGCCCTGGTAATTTGGTCCGCTAAAATCTCCAAAATGATTGTCCAAGTCACTTTCTTGAACTTTGTGGCATGTGGGAAAATAGCATTTGTATCATTTCCCCCCCCTTCAAAAAAATTAGTCTTCGAATAGATCCCGCATCAATATCAAAAAGAGGGTAAATCAAAAAAAATTAAAAGTAACCGAAACACCATTTCACCAGGTAGATCAATGCGGAAAGCATTGTCATTGATCTTCGCAAAAAACTTGAAAAGGCCCGTCTCCCGAGCATCGAATTTTTTAATTTCCCTTTGGGAAGGAAATCTTTCCTTGCACATATGAACCCAAACCCCAAACCCCCTGGTTCAAATGACTCCATAGCCTTCCTTTGTTAATTGAGATTTCAATTTGCTCATTTCGCCTCTCTATCTTTTTTTCTGGCTTTGTCATGGGAAGGATTTAACCATTTTTGCCCCTTTTTTTGTCCATCTGTTTTAAAAAAAAAAAAAATTTCACTCAAAGGAATAAGCAAAAGATCAAAAAGAGTTTGCGGATTAAAAAACCCTACACAATTTCAAAAGGAGAAAAACCCCGTGGTAGAATGCACATTCCTATTATATGCAAAATTTAACAAAAGGTAGACTATCTTCCCAAGTTTTAATATTCCTTCCAATCAAAGCACGTAATAAGGTTTTAAAAGTCCTGTTTACACTTCAGTTTTGCCCCTCAGTTTTAGGGTGTGAAGTAGTTGAAAACAACAGTTTAGTACCAAGTTTAGACTAAAGCACTCACCAGAAGTGGCTCAAAAAAAATTTTCATCCTGACGGACACAATGGTCTTAGGAATGCCATGTAAACGCACATATCACGAAAGAACAAATCAGCAATATGACGCATTTAACAGTTTATGACATGGTATGAAATGAGCCATTTTGGAAAAACAATCCACAACTACAAAAATTGAATTCGGCCTTTTCTTGTCCTAGGTAGACCAAAAAACAAAATCCATAGAAATGTCAACCCAAGGATTTTGAAGGTACTGGAAAGGGGCCCTATTTTAATCCAGGGGGTTTTAAGTTCAGATTTGCTTGTCTACATGAAACGTAACTAGAATAGATTTTCTCAACACTCTTACGCATAGTGGGGCCAAAAAGTGTTCATCCCAAGTTTGCTCAAAGTTTTATCAATCCCCAAAATGTCCAAAAAGGGACCCTATTGGCTTCACAAACAAGTAATTCCAAAATTGAACTATTGGGGACATCCCAAAATTTTCCCCTTTTTCCCTTTTAAAAAAGAAATCTTGCTTATAGAAATCCCCGGAATGCAGCTGTCACAAGCTTATAAACATTAGAGAAATCTTATCATGTGCAAAACAACTCTTTCAAATCCCTCAAATCCTAAAAAACTTGTTGAAAGAGTAGAGTTTAGGCTTACCTTTAAATAATGCATCTGCCACAATATTCCCCTTTCCTTCTTATATTGGATCACATATGGAAAGGATTTTATGAACCATCCTTTTTGGTTTGACGCTTTTTCAGTTTTACCTTGTCCTTTCAATTGTTTTAATGTTCATGATCTGTATGAATAAACAAACTCCTTTAGTAACAAATAGTGCTGCCATGTCCCCAATGCCCTCACCAAAGCATAAAAACTCCTTATCATAAGTTGAGTAGTTAATTTTGTGCTCCATTTATCTTTTCACTAAAATAAGCAATGGGCCCTTTTTTTCCCTGAAAATAAAACAGCCCCTTTTACCAATCGCTGAGGCATCACATTCAATTTCAAAAGTTAAATCAAAGTTAGGCAGCCTAAAACAATGGTGCACTATTCAACTTTTCCTTTAGCAAAAAAAATGCATGTTTTTTTTCCCTTTTAACCCCAAAAAAACCCCCTTATCTTTTTTCATGATTTCAGTTAATGGAGCAACAATTTTTGCTAAAATCTTTGACAAATCCCCTACAGAAACTTCCCAAGCCATGGAAACTTCTCACATCACTCACAGTCTTAGGTTTCGGCCTTTCCCTTGGAAAAGCCTTTCCCTTTTCACTATTACTTCAATTCCATTTGTACTCACCACAAAACCCCAAAGAAAAGGGATGCGATCGATGAAAAATGAACATTTATTCATGTTAGCATACAACTTGTGCTTACGCAAAGCATAAAACACACATTTTAAAATTTGCAAAAACATGTCTCAACGGATTTGCTATACACTAGAATGTCATCAAAATAGAAAAACCAAAAAACTTTCCATTGAGCTCACGAAAAAACATGGTTCATTAAGCGCATAAATGTACTAAGTGCATTGGTTGGGCCCAAAAGGCATTAAAAACCCACTCATAAAATTTCCATGTTTTTTTTAAAAGGGATTTCCACTCATCACCTGGTTTCATTCTAATTTGGTGAAAACCACTTTTCAAATCAATTTTTAAAAAGGGACACTTGCACCATGCAACTCATCTAACATGTCATAAATTTCAAGGTATAGGGTGTCGATATTTTACCTTTTTATTTTGTTGACAGCTCTACAATCCACACAATATCCCAAACTTCCACCCTTCTTGGTAAAACCCAATACAGGTACTGCACATGGCTTGGGACTTTTCTTATAGGGTCCCTTCATCAAGAGTCATCCACTTGCTTTTGTAGTTTTTTTGGTTTCGTCAGGATTGCTTCTATATGCCGGCCTTTTTGGGAAATTGGCACCCCCGGGAATGAGATCAATTAAATGTTCTATCCCTCTCAAGAGTGGAAAACCCTTTGAGGAAAATTTCATCGGGAAAAACATCATTGTATTCCTGCAAAATCAACAACAACACTTGGCAAAGAAGGGGCCAAAGGCGGCAGTTGAAAAATAAGGGCCCCCTTGTACAAAAAGTACAATCATTGGCCTATTTAGTGATTAAAGCCTTTCCCCAGTCCCCCATTTTTGATAGAAAAATCATTTTGTTTTCCTCTTTTCTTTTTTATGGCTGAATGCTCCTCACTCACTCCTCTTTTTCACTCTTCTTTTTATCTTCTTTTTTCTCACTTTTCTCTTTTTCTTTTCCCCTTTTTTTTTTTTTTCTTGACCCCTTTTTGAAAAAATCTCCATGAGACTTCTCAAGTTGCAATTGATCTTCAAAGATCTGTTTAAGAGTCAAAGGAAGAAGAGTATGCTTTTTTTCCTTTTTTCTCCCCCAAATTTTCCTTTAAAATTAACCCCTCATGGTTCACTCTCCTATCTCACTGCCATGGCCTACCCAACAACAAATGACTAACTTGCAAAAGGAACAACATCAAGGTAAACCCCATCATGGTACCTTCCAATAGCAAATGGAACCCTCACTTGTTTAGTAAAACCCTTTACTTCCCCAAATATTTTTAATCCATTGCAAAATTTTTAAAAGGGTTTTGATGTTTAGTAGTTTCCCTTTTCCGACTTATTCAAAATAAAGTACTAGCCACATTCACACAACTACCCCCATCAATTATTAAAATACACACTTTCCCTTCAAAATGAGCACCTAGTATAAAAAAGATTTTTCCCCTTTGTAAACTAACCCCCCCCCTATCCTCTTTCACTTGCACGTTAAGAGCATGCTAGTAAAACCCAAAAATTGTCCCCCAGTAGGTAACTCAACATCCTACAAAATTTTCCAAAGGAGGCATCTCACCTTCATCATCACTTTCCTCATCCATCTCTACCCCATTTTCCACGCATCACCCTTACCTTTTTATTTGGGCATTGCGTTTTTATGTGCCCCTACCCCAAACCCCCTAAAACACTTAATGTACGGGTTCTAGATTTTGGACAGAAGTAGTTCCTTTATTTTTACTGTCAATGATTGAAATGGGTTTTGCCTTATCATCTTCTTTGTTTGGGCAGCCTTGTTATCCTTTCTCCAATTCGACCTCCAAGTTTTTGTTTTGAGCCGAAAATGTGTTTGGGATGTTCCCCTTCCCCTTTTCATTGCAATTGCCTTTCTATCTTCAAGCCATGGGGCACCATATCTTCTATCTCTGCATGTGTTGCAACTCCACTCTGTCGGCTATGTCCTTATTAAGTCCATTGAGAAACCTTGCCATGGTGGCCCCTCTATTTCCTCTATATTTGCCAGATCATCACAATCTCCATTTCCTTGTAGTATTCCTCCACACTCTTTGTTCCTTGTACAAGGCTTTGCAATCTTAAATATAAAATAAAAAATAAATAAATAAATAACAAAAAAAACAAGATCCTCAAAAAACACTCCCCACGTGTTTCCCTCGTAGTAATTAGCACTTCTTTATGTTTAACTAAAATTTGGGTTTTTTACCCTTTTTTTAAAGGCTCACACTCTCTTCCCTTTTACCACTCAATCAATTTTTATGATTTTTTACGAAAGGGGCCCAAAATAAACAACAATCAAGATCTTAAATTTTAATTAAATTTTATCGAGAAATCCTAAAAAAAAAGCAATAAGGATTTTTGGAAACAAAACTAAAAAGAAAGCAAAAAAACCAATAAAAAAAAGGGACCACACTTGGGATGTATATGTGACTAATAAAAAAATAAAATTTGACAAATACTGAATTTAAGAAGGAAACTTGAATTCCTTACAAATTAAACCCAAACACTTCAAGAACAGATTTTTTTTTTTTTTTTGTATGGGCAAGAACACGATCAAAAAGCAAGAAGAAGATCAAAAAAGCAAAAGGGAAAAGAAATAAAAAATTAAAAGGAAATAATTATTTGGTGAACCTTGTTTGATCCCAAATGTGCGGAACCCCAAAAAACCCAAATTGTTTCTTAGAACTCGTTACCAATCAAATCAGAATTTGATTCTCCCAAAAATTAATCAGAATGGTTTGTTCAATTACCCAAGAACACGTTTGTAAAAAGAACTCAAGTTATAATTGAAAATTACCCCTTAAACCCCAAGATCAAAGTATTCAAGAAAATAGAAATAGGGTTTTAAAAAATTGAAATACAAAAGATGAACTCAATTGCATTCAACTCAACACCTTATGCGTAAAAACAAAAGAAAACAAACTCTTTATATTTCAATCTGGAAACTCAATAAAACTTACATGATCCTTAAAAAAAAACCCAAAAACAGCCCTTTTTTATAGAGTTTTTTCATCAAAAGTACATCAAACCTAGACAATAAAAGGTGGTGTCACTAATTAACTCTTGAAAACTCCCACCGGGTTTGGAAAAATGCTCAAATTTATTGCAAGAGTTGTTCCAAGGTTAAATTAAATCTAGACCTACTTGGAGGGCTAGAAATGGATGGGTTGAATTCAAAGCTAATCTTTTAGCCCAACTAAATTAATAAACTTGGGCTTTTTAAAATCTCCAAGCTTGCATACCCCATTATAACCCCAATTTTTGCACAAAAAATTTTAAAGTTTTTCCTTTAGTTTTTTATTTTGGGGCCCCCCCCCCCCCCCCCCCCCCCCCCCCCCCCCCCCCCCCCCCCCCCCCCCCCCCCCCCCCCCCCCTGGTGATTGGCCCTCCCAAAAATTTCCAAGATAATTCTCCAAGTAAACTTTTTTGAACATTGTGGCATGTGGAGTAGCATTTGTATAAAAAAATTATATATACTAAGCTCTAAGGTTTTAATGGACCACCCTCTTGGATACGTCAAGCTTGGAGGATTTGCCTCAAAGGTTGATAAATGAGACCCTACTATTTGATGGGGTTTAAAAGTAGGGTGCAATTGGTGCAAAGATGACCCTGACTAAAGAAAATTTCTCAATCTTAGATATTTGACTTTTGGGCCCTTAAAACGTGGGTGACATTTAAAAAACAGGTTGGTGCTCTCATTCACCATCTCGAATAAGTATTGAAGAGAGAGGGAAGAACCCCTGATGGAGAGGTAAAGATAAAGCTCTTATCTTAAATTTGTTTTGATAAACTAGAAAGGGGGGGTAAGGAAGAACTTTAGCTCATTTTAAATTTTTTGCCTGGCACTCATTTGTCTATCAAAAAAAAAAATGGGTTTTTAAGGGTCTTGATGAAGAAAAGTATAATTATCAACAAACTTAGAAACAAATCTATAAGTTTCAACAATCCACCTTATCAAAACCTTTTAAAATTCTTTGACTACCTTAAGGGGTTGCCCTATTAGTTTTGCCCCCAATCTTCTAGGGTTTGGGTTTTTCTCCTCAAGAGGTAACCATGTAGACAAGAAACTTCTCGGATGATGCACTAAATACGCACTTATGAGGGTTCAAATTTTATATTTTTAGTGGCAAAATGTTTTAAAAGTTTCCTCTAAGTTGTGAGGTTCTAGGGGGTTCTTTGCTCTTTACTATCATGCCGTTGATTACATTTCTACATTGTAGCCAATTTGGTGCATGGGAAAATCTTTGTTACCAACCTATGATACATTGCCTTAGCATTCTTAAGTTTCCCAAAAGGGTTTAAATTTAATAGCATGTTTCAAACTTGGTGACAAGAGAGGCGTGAACTAGTTAGGCTTGTGCATCTGAATTTAATTATAACCTTGAAGGGAAATTTTTAAAAACTAAGTAGAGGTGGTTTTGGGGGTCGAGTCAACCAGTTGGTTTTAAACAAAGGGGAAAAGGGAAGCAAAACCTTTAGGTAGGGGTTTATTTAAATCAAAATAATCAATGCATATATTTCCACTTCCATTTGGGTTCTTTACTAAAAACACAGTTAGCTAGCTAAGTAAGAAAAAGGATCTTCTTGTATGAATTCGACCTTTTTAAAAACTTTTAAACTTCTTCCTCAAAGGTGGCTTGGATTCTAATGGAAAATCCCTTTTTCCCTTTTGTTCAACAACCTTTTTAGTGGGGGCAATATTCAAAACCCATGCATCATTACTTTAAGTTTGGAATTTCTAGCATGTAAAAAAATGACCATGCAAAAACTCAAAATTAGTCAGAAGAAGGTAATCAATTGTTAGCATAACTCGGCTAAAATTGTTGCCCCTTCTTCAAGTGATTTACTAATAATTTTTTTCCCCATTTTTTTTAAAACCCGGGTTTTTCGCTTCGTCTTAGCTTTTCCTCAGGGTAGACTCTATTGTGAGAAAAAATCACCGGAAGAGGGCTTAGAGATACAAAAATCCCTTTGGGGCTTGTTTAACACCATTACAAAAAAACCAATGCTTGTAGGAGTAATGAGTTTAGATTTTAAATGCTTTGTAGAGGTTATCATTCCTTTCTATGGTTTTTTTTAAAAGCTAAACTTTAATGATGTTGAAATGGACCCAAACCCTTAATGATAAGGAAATCAACCAGGATCTGTATCTTGTTAGATCCATCTTCGAGCTCTATAGGGAGGGTTATGATGCCTTCTAGCTTTATAGGTTTGGTTTTTAAAAAAAAAGAGATCAATATTTTGGGGGGGTTTTTAGTTTCCCCCTTCAACTTGGTCTTTCATCTAGTCATATGTTTTCCCTGTATATTATGTTTGCCAAACTGCCTTTATCAATCAAAAACCTACGAATGTCAAAATCAGTGATGTGAGTTTAGATTACTAGAGCTTTCCCCCCGTGGGGGAAACATAATCCCTTTAAGGTCATTGTTTAAAAAGGTGAGGGGAAGTGTTGGTTTTGGTTGGATTGATTGAGTACTTAATATACTCTAATAATTTCTCAATCGAACATAAGCCTTACTCTAGGAGATCAATCTCCCCCAATTTTTAGTCCTCCAAAAAAATTGTTTTTTTGTTTCTTTAGTGGGAAAAGTTTTTTGGGTCCTTACATGTTTCTCCTTTGTCTTAATGACCTTGCTTTTGGAGGTCGATCATTTTCTATGATGTACTCACATAGTTACCCTTTTGAATGAGATTTTTTAAGGGAATTCTTTAACTAAGTACAATTCTCGTTTTGTGCCCCCTATCTCGGTGGAAATCACAATATTTGTCGAGTTTCTTCTTAAGGATTATTCCTCATCTTATCAACCCTAATGATGATGCCCCTTTTTTTCACCCCCCTGAAGATATCAACTTGGGGTTTATTGAGGAGGGTACGCTACTTGTAGAAAGGTATTACGCTTTTTATTTACCTTACTGTTTAAGTAGACCTATTATTCTTCGTGGCAGAGTCAAGATTTTCCCTTTTAAAAAAAGGGCATCTTTACCGTTCTTTTTGTTGTATGATTTCCTACTCTACTTACCACTCCCCCCAAATTTTGGGTTTAACTTCTTGGTTGATTTTAATTTGTGCCCCTTTTTCTTAAAATTTCTTAAAAAAAATTTACTTGTTTTGGCTAAGGGGTAAAAGAATTGGGACCTGTCCTTCACTTTGTTGACCACTGCATTCAAGCAATGCTTATATCATTGTTGAGGATTTTCAAGCATTACTCAATTGATCTAGTGATATAATCTATCAACGTCTTGTCTTGATTCTGTCTAATAAGAATTTGAGGTTTGAGAAATCTCATTTAAGCATTTTACTCGCTAAGAAGTGTAGATAAAACTACATTACAAAGTCTTAAAATTTGGGAATAGGAATTTGGCTTAAGGCCTCACCAAAAACATGTGCACACTTGGAAAAGGCCTTGTAAGCTAGGCGTTTGAGACATCAAAGAGGTTCATCTAAGTGAGTAATTGATCAATTGCTTAGAGGGTTTGTGTAGTCCCATCATAGATCTCTAATTGGGGAATTCATGCGGGGACTAAGAGTTTCTCAATCTTAGATGTCTTGCATGAAGGGAGTTTTCCAATTTTGATTATACCTAGGCTTAAGTTTCTTAGTATCTTTCACATCGGTGAGGTGCTGAATCATGTTGTATATATCATCAATTGGACTCATTAGTGAAAGATCTTGTGGACTATGTCTCGGAATGTCATCTTCTTGTTGTTCTAGTTGAAATTATTTGCCCCTTGATTAAGGCTTTGTTAGGCTTGTGGTGTGTTTCCTATCGTGTTATGAATCACTATCTCCATACTACTCGTTATGGGGTTGAGAATGGCGTTGGGAGCATTCTTTAATTTCATGACTTGGTCTCATGAATGACAATTCTTAGCTACCAAATCAATCAATAGTCCTGGAGTCATGATCTCTATCCTTAGTGCCTTGCTATACATTTGATTAGTGCCAAGGAATGCTTAAGGGCAATTGTTTTCAATAGTTGGAGGGAAGATTGCGTCATCAGGACATCCTTGCCAATTTTGTCTAAGTCTTTGCCTATCCATGAGTCATGTTAAGCCTTGAGATGGTGAGTGCTAATTGTTGATTACTTACTTGCTCGAATTGGTAGGCCGATGTTATATCAACATGGTTTCATCCCACTAGGAGGCGATGTTCATACATTAAAAACTACATGGACTAGGCTAAAAGCAGGTAAGCTTAATGGTTGCTTTAATTAAACTGATTTTCTTATAACAACACTCTGATTTTGCATTTAATCTACTTTCCTATTAATAAAGGGGACTAGAGTTTGTCTTCCATTTAGCTAGAATTTAAATTCAACCTAATGAAATTGAATATTCTCATCTAAACCCAAAATCTATATACAAAAAAAAAAAAAAAAAAAATAAACTAGGTTCTCTCTCTAATGTTCAACTCAATATTAAACCAAACCGATCAAAATGCTTTTATTTAAAACCTAGAATAAGGTTTTACCCACCCATTTTCATGAGTTCATTTTTTACACCAATGAGTTTAATTGTTTTTTGTTCACAAAATAAGGTTCTTAAGCTTTAATTAAAGTTTCAAATTAGTTTAAAGGAGCACTTTTAGGTTACGGAAGGTAAATTGGCAAAAAGCTTATACAAAACAACCGTAGTAGGAGTAGTATTGATATAGTTTAGCCACTAAAGGCCATTGTAGCTGAATACAAATATCACTAGTATTAAACGCGTGTTTGTCATGGGTACCCTAAGGTCGCCACCTTATGAGCTCTTAGCACCATTAAATCTTATATGGCAACCCCTATCTCCACCTCATAAGGTTAAACCAATAACCTCCTCTTAGATACAATAGCAAACCCAAGTCCCTAATTTGCTTTGAGATGTGCACCCAAGTAAGTACTGATTCTTCGTTATTCATCTTACTTTGCTTCTTAATAGAAAATGTTGATTTCATGAATGTGATTTAATATTTGCCTATTGTTGTTTTGATTGTCTTTGCATGAAAAATAAGTAATAGATTTTTTCTGGATTGAGTTTTGTTTGAATTGAAATTTTGGCATATTATATTCAATTTATGTGTCTTAATGGGCTTCTATAGGGTTTTTACATATTTTTAGCTTAGCAGTTCCAACATTCCATAACTTCTTACACTATTAATAATAATAATAATTCAAAAATTAGGAAGTTGTTTTAGTTCAATTATTATTTCTAGACTTTTCTATTAAACAAATTATTATTAATCTAGAGGGTTTCAATCGAACAAGAGTAAGAAACAATCACAACAAAGTAATCTCATCCTTTAATATAGTTTTATTTATATGTTAATGTTGTGAAATAATTTTTAGGTCTTTGTATAGGCCCAAATCAACCTTAGGGCCTACAGAGCCCACTTCGTTGATTAAAATCACAAAATAGATTAGGAAAGTAGTTAACTCCTATGAGAAACATGTCTTACTAATTTTTCCTGGAGTAATAAGATCGTCTCAAGGAGGATTTACTTACTAAGATATAATCATGTACACTATAAATAAGAGGTCCTTCTAACTAGGTAAGGCATTTAATATCATACATAATACTTTGATTGCCATACCCTTAAGACTTCTCTAACTTAAGCATTAAAGTTCAAGCACTGAAGACAAATTTGGTGCCTTGATAGCTTACATTTGTTCATTTGGTAAGTTGGATTCCAAGAGTTTACAGCTCGATTTAGCCTTATAAATTAGGTAGAAAGCTTAAAAAAAAAAATTCCTTTCACTTGAGGCAATTCGACTTTTTATGGAAGGAAGATGGTCAGTTATTCACAGTGTGACTTCAAAGGAATAATAAGTGCAAATGCTCCTAGGGGGTTTGCACCTACAACCTTCTTTTAACAAGCCCAATGCCTCTAATTATGAGCCACAAGCTCTTTCCATAACTTTGGCAATTTAAATCGCCGTAAATTTGTAGTTTGCTCTAGGCCAATAATTAGCCTAAGGCACATTACTTCTAAAAATAATTGATTTTTACTCCTATGTAATAAATTAGTCTAATATGTATATGGTATAACGATGTTTCACAAAAATTAAGTCAATTTGATAGAATTTTTATTTTTTTGGTTAGTTTGTTTTTTATCAACTTGCACTAAATTGGGTTTTGAGTAAAAAGATCTATTTGAGTCTCAAATGAAAAACACTTATTTGATAGCCACATTTTACTTAAAATTTACTTTGTTTAATTCTTTTAAAAATGAGAAAAACTATTAAAGCCTATAAAAAATAATTTTTATAAAATAAGTTTTTTTTTAATCGAAAATTCTAATTTTGTTAAATTGCATAAGTGTGCTATGATCCCAAAATTCAATTTTTTACTTTGAAAATTTGGACTAATGAGTCAATTTGCCCCTTAGTTCAAACTTTTTTTTTAAATGCTTTTGTAAAATCACAATATCAGCTGCAATTTCATTATCAGCCCTGCTTAGCAGAAATCAAAAGGCCTATATGTGATTTAACATGAAAATCGCATTCCAAAATGCGATTTTTGGCATGCCTTCCACAGCATCTACAGTATGAGGAAAAAAGGAGGGATGGGATACAAAAGTGCGTACTAAATAGCAAGTTCATGTGTGATTTCCATTGTGAAATGCCAATAGGGTACAAGATTGCATGCTGATCCTACAATTTTCTTTGAATATTTGATCTTTTAATTACTGTTATTTTAATTGCATGTTAAACATGCGATTTCACTATGATATTTGGCTAAAAATATTTTTCACTAAATCTCTATTTTAAAAATTACTTTGCCAAAAGGGGCAAACTGAACATTATTCTATAATATTGCTTCTGACCTTAAAAATGATCTTTTTTACTCTCAATATGATTTTCTTCTCACCCAAAAGGTGCTTTCTTAGGGGTGGAATTGCGAGGCGTGTCCGCGGGTGACCCGCCCCGCCTGCAAAAATATGCGGGGCGGGGCAAAAAAAATTTGGACAAGTTGAGGTTGCGGGCCAATTGGCCCGCGCCGCTTGACCCGCGGGGCGAGGCGGGCAATTCCACGCAGGCAGCGGGACTACCCGTCGGAAAACTTATTTTTGTTCTTACAGTTCTGCAAAGTGGCTGGAGGGACGGACCACGACACGACACGAACACGCCCTATGCTTGCTGGACATGAACCGACTTGATGAGGATAACATGATGAGTCCTGCCCTGCACGCCGCGCCGACTGAGATGACCGATTGAAAGGGACACCGCGACTGGTGCTGTAGCAACTTGAATAACGGTTGAATTGCACACGGCACAGACACGCCACGGTGCGCAGAAGCCAGAAGTCAATTCACACACACACCACAGTCCTCAACAGTTCTCCTTCGCAATATCGAAATAGCAGAAGTCAAAAACCACAACGCACAGTGCAGCTGCAGTCGTAGTGGCACACAGTCGTCCGTACCGTGCCACCTCGTCCGCAGACGCACGCAGCTGGCAGCAGCCCACACGGCCGATGTGTCAAGTTCCAACCGTAGCTAGCAGCTGCCCACCCCACCGTCTATGCACCCCCCTATATATGCAGCTAGATGTCACGCCACCACCGCTGGCCACCTGTTAGACGTCATTAATTATGGTTAAAACATCTCTACTATTAAATGTTTCTGTCCTCTAATGTATTGTGATGTGGATGGTGGTTTGGCCGTTGTGGTGTGTGTGTGGTGTGGTGGACATGTGGGGTGGTGTGGCCACTGAGGTGTGGTGGCCGTGTCATGTGGCCGGTGGGTGTGGTGGCCGTGTGATGTGGCCGTGTTGGCGTGTGGTGTGGTGGCCGTCGGGGGTGGTGGGCCATGTGGGGTGGGGGTGAGTGACACCGGTGTGGGGATGCTGGTGAATGGAGAATGGAGATTGGAGAGTTAGGGTGGTGGTGGTGGGCCGTTGGTGGTGGCCGTAGGGGGGGGTGGGTCGTGTTCATGGTGGAGGTGAGTGACGCACAGTGGTGGTGGAGGCTTGGTGAATTGGAATGGAGATTGGTGAGTGGGGTGAGTGGTGGTGCCGTGTGGTGTGTGGTGGCTATTATTTAATTATTTTACATATATTTAAACTACTACTAATAACATTTTTATTATATTTAAAGAATGGATCTTTAAGTTATGAGGCTGCAATGGAACCAATTGAACTATTAATGGGAATCATGTGTCTGAAGTTGGTGGGAATAACGACAATCTACAAACCAGGATCGTCTCAATTGTAGAAACATGCAGGTAAGAAGGCTCCGAGTAGGTTGTATTCTTCTCAGTTTGGGAATTATTTTATTTACAAAAATTGGATTGGGAAGGATGGTAAAAATAAGGCTAAGTGTAAAGCATGTGGAGGAATATGTTCTATTGGAACACTCATTCACATGGAAATTTTTCTTTACGTCGACATATAGAGTAGTTTCTGTTTGAGTCAAATTCTAGATATCATGATGATGGTGATATGATAATTGAATCATGCTGGGAAGTTAGATCAAGAAAACCTGATCCTAATTTTGCTCGTGTGGTCTGGCTATGGCTATTATTGAGCATGGATTGCCATTTCATTTGTTGAATATAGGAGGATTACACAGTTTATTAAGGGCTATATAATCCTGATTATAAGCCAATTAGATAGTAAAAACTGCTACTCAGATGTTTTGGAATTTATATTTGATAGAAGGAGAATTTGAAACCAAAAATTTGCAAAAATTCAGGGAAAAGTATGCTTGTCCTCTGATGTTTGGACCTGCTTCTACTTGTGAGGGATATATTTGTTTGACTGCACACTTATGTGGATGCACATTGGAAATTGAAGAATAATATTCTTTGCTTTTTCTAAAATGCCCCCTCTCACTCAGAGGTTTGAGTTATGAAAAAAAGTATTTGAATTTTTGAAAGATTGGGGCATAGATAGGAAGATTTTCTCCTTTACATTGGATATTGCATATGCAATTGATTGTATGCAAGCATTTTCTGAAAGAGTAATTGAAATTTACAACATAGTTTGTTATGTGGTGGTTGAGTTTTTCATATTAGATGTTGTGCCATATTTTCAGCTTGATCGTTAAAGAATGATTGGATGTAAGTAGTGAAGCATTGCACAAAGTAAGGGAAGTGTGAGTATGTGAAGGGTTCTAAGGTAGAATGAAAACAATTTTTAGAGTGTGTTAACAGGTTGGCAACATTGATACGGAAAATATCTTTTTGCGTTTGGATGTAACTATAGAGGAATTCACACTTATCTTATGTTGATAGCGCACTAGGTATCGACGTGCTTTTTCTTGCTTCATTGGAATGGATCGTCATTATATTACGGTCCAACCATTGATGAGTGGGAAAGAGCAGAAAAGATATGCAAGTTTTTGAGCCCGTTCATAGTATCACCAATTTGATGTCAGGATCATCATAGCTAACATCAAACCTATTTTTTGCAAGTTGGAGGATTGACTGTTTGCTTAATGAAAAATTAAAATAGTAAAGATCATGTCATAGGGAGATGTCCATTAGAATGAAACAGAAGTTCGATAAGTATTGGAGTGATTATAGTGTTATCATTGCACTTGGAGCAATCTTTGATCCACTCGAATGAACTTTGATTTTTTGAGTCTTCTGTTTTAATAAACTTGATCCCCTCAATTGTGAGAGAGATGGCTCATATAAAAGCAAGTTATTTAAACTTTAGGAGATATGAGAAGAGCAAAATACAGAATCCACATATCTAGAAGTAGATAGCAATCAGGTTGTTCATCTCCTCAAACCAAGACATTTCTGGAGGTAGCAGCAGTAAGGGAGCAGCAACAATAGAGCTGGAAAGGGCCTTGGAGATTGATTTTTGCTACATTAGTGGTAAGTTTAATAATTTTTATTTCCTCATTTATTTTTTTTTGTAATATATATTGGTATGTAATTAGTTTTTCTTAATAATGTAGGGAATTCCGATAAAGTCAGTTGAAGTACAAGTACTTGATAAATCTTCTTTAGATATTTATCTAGATGAGCCAGTAATGGCTATGGACTTCTACTCAGAATTGGATGTGTTATATCATTGGAAGAGTCAAAGCTAGAGTATCCTGATTTATCTATACATGCCTCTGATGTGCTTAGCATTCCAATTACTACTGTTGCGTCGGAGCCAGCTTTCAGTATCGGCGCTCTTGTACTTAATAAGTATCGCGTTCTATGTTCCAGCCAATGTAGACCTCTATTGTACACAAAATTGGTTAAAGGATTTGCATGTGAAGGTAATTTTTTTTGTTTATTCCTAATATTTTCATTAATGTGTTCTCCTAATATAATTTATTCCTAATTATTTGTGTAATATCTAAATGTAGATCAAGAAGAAGCAATGGGAATGTGGGTGGGACTACGACTACTCAACGAAAGGAGACTCCCAATTTGTTTTGATTGATTGATTTTATATGTAATTTTAATCTGTTCATTATTATATTTGTTTTCTATGTAATTAGTAAAAAATGAAAAAGTACTTTTCATAATTGCTTGATTATCATTTTAAGTTATTTTTTTTTTATGTTAAAAAAAAAAAAGGAAATGGGATTTAAGAGTAAGTTCATATAAAATTGAAGTTGTTTAAAGAAAGTTGAAATGGAAAAATTGAAGTGCTATGTAATTTGAATTTTATTTGCAAATGAAATAAAGGTTTATCTAAGGAAAACTAAAAAATTTTTTTTAACTTGGTTTTTTAAACTTTAATTTTAATTAAAATTTACAAAAAAGGGAAAAAAATTTTTAACCTTTATCCCAAAAAAAAAAAAAAAATTACCCTTGAAACCCCCCCCCAAACCCCCCCGGGGGCCCCCCCGAGGGGTGGGGGATTTTTTTGGCCCCGCCCCCCCTTTGCGGGTCGGGGGGCCCGGGGGCCCAGACAGCCCACTTTACCGACCCTAGTGTTTTCCCTCCCCCCCCCCTTTTTTTCCCTCACTTTTAAATTCTTTTTTTTTTTTTTTTTTTTTCTTGTTTTTTCTTTTTTGTTTTTTTTTTGTTTTTTTTTAAAAATTTAAAATTCCATGATAGGCTAAAAAATTTAAAATAACTAGGGCAAAAATGGGGAAAACCTATTTTTTTTACTCAAATCTCTTCATTAATTATCACATAAACTTTTTTATAGTGAAGCCCCCATTTAAAAAATTTTTTTTTAAGGTATTTATCATTTGAAGGGAATTACTATTTCCCCCCTTTTCATTCTAAAAAAAGTTGTTATTACAAGGGTTGTTGAGTTTGAAAAACGAAAATAAAAAAGATTTTAGGAATTTTAATAAAAAATTTATCTTTTATTTTTTTTTTTTATGCCAACAAAAATAAATTTTTTAAACAAAAAAACTACTATTATCTATTCAGTTTTTATTAAATTACAATATAATTTCTCATTATTTTTTTGGGATAAAGTAGTTAAAACCCAAATTTTTTCCCCCCAATTTCATTTGAGTAATTATGCTTTTTTTTTCTCTTCAACCCCACATATGGCCTGGGACCCTCTTTCAAATTGGCCCAGTTTTTTTAAAAAATTCAAAGAGTTTTTTAAAAAACTTCGAAGGGAAAATATGTTAGAAAAAAAAATTTTTTGAAGTCTTTGTTCCACCTTTTCCCCCCGGGGAAGAGTAGGGCATTGAAGAAGAAATTTTTTTTTAAGAATCAAAATAAAAACGAAAAATTTCCTTTTCGTGGAAAAATTTCAATTATTCATGCAAAAAACAGTTCCGGTTTACACTTGGGGAAATTTAATAGTCCAAAAGGGAAAATTTTCTCATCTTTAGGTTCTTGATACTTCTTTTCTCTTTAAAATAAAATAAAATAAAAACAAAAAAGGGCGAAAGGTTTTTATTTACGCACGTACCCCCCGGCGCCGATCGCCAATCCCCAAAAAATTTCGTCACTCCTTTTTTTTTCTCAAAGTTTCCCGGGTAGTGATCCGTTTTCAACCCTCTAATACAAATCTAGACCGTCAAATTTCCAAATCCAAAAAACGGTCAAGATCCCTTAAAAAAACACGGCCCTCCAACTTCAAAACCCCCCGCCGTTTTCGTTCCCAACTTAAAATATTTCCAAACCAACCCCAAAATTCCCCCCCCAACCTTTTTCCCCATAAAAGAAAAAGCATTTTTTTTAAAAATTAGTTTTCCCCAATGGCTCGTAAACCCAAACAAAACTGCTCGCAAGTCTACCGGTGGCAAGGGTCCAAGGAAGCAGTCGCTAAAAGGCCGCTTAAAAGGGAAAACGGCTCCCGGGGGCCGGTGGAGTGAAAAAGGGCCCCCGTTTCCCCCCCGGGCCCCTTGCTCTTCGTGGATAAAGGGAAATACCCGAAAAGCACGGAGCTTTTGATCCGGAAGCTTCCATTCCAGAACTGGTGAGAGAGATAGCTCAGGGTTTCAAGACGGATTTGAGGTTCCCGAGCTTTTTTTTAGCTGCTCTCCAAGAAGCTGCGGAGGCTTAAATTGGTTGGATTGTTTGAGGATTTCCCAAACCCTTTTTGCGATTCATGCGGGAAAAGAGTTACGATTTGCCAAAGGATATTCAGCTTGTAGGAAAAATTAGAGGAGAGGAGCTTAGGGTTAGGGTGTTTGGTAATTCGTGTATTTTGTGTCTTGTGGTGCTTTGTTCGATTGTAATGTTTTTTTTTTCCCAGTTGTCTAGGGAATGTATAAAAACGAAAAAGGTTATGAAAAAGGAAAAAAATTTAAAAAAACTTTTTTTAACCTGTTGCTTTCTTTTTTTTTGGGTTTTAAAAAACTTTGAATTTGATGCTGGTTCATAATGAAGTGTGTTTGGGTAGATATGGTCCTAAAGAGAAAAGGTTTTTCTTCGAAATGTGAGCAAAAAAGGACTTTGTATTGAAATAGAAAAAAAAGGGTTGGGTTTTCGTTTATTCAAAAATTGTTTTCCCTCCCCGGGGGTTACCACCCAAAAACCGGTAGCCCTGAGAAATACTGGGGATAGAACCAGGCCCCCATACCATCAGAGGGGCAGGTCCCCTTTTAACGGGTTGTCAAGGAGTCGCCACCCCCTGGATGGTAAGCAAATTGCCAGTTTTAAACGGTCCCCAAGATCAATCTGACCCCGCACTTGAAAAAGGGGTTTAAATTTAAAGGTTTTGGGAAATTTCTTTCTTTAAACTTACTCATGTTATTTTTTGCATCAAAACTATCAAGAATCTTTTTGATTATCAAGTACCACTGCTTAACATTTTGGTTTTCTTATTACTTAGATCTGGATTTTGGTTGGAAAAAAAAAAAAATTTCTTGTTGGGTTTGGGCATCAACTATATTCCAAAATATTTTAAATTTCCCAAAAATTGAAAAAACCAAAAAAATTTCAAATCCTGACTGGTGCATGAATCAAACGAGAAACCTTTTACAAAAGGTCCAGGCATCCATTTGGTTTAATTTTTCCCGTACAACCATAAACCCATAGTAGCACGTGAGTTTGTCTTCATAAGCCCTTTTCAGCTATTAAAAGAATATAGATTTTCAATGTTGTTTTACAGCTAAAAAAAAAACAAAAAAAAAAAAAAAAACCTCCACAGAATGAGAATTTTTTTCTTTCTTAACTGCTTGTTTTTTCCGGTACATGAAAAAGCTTTTTTAATTTTTCCAACATAGGTTTTTTGGGTTTAAAAAGGGTTTGGAAAAATCCTTTTGGCTTAAGTTTCTATACAACCTAACCCTAGAAAGCACTGCTGAGGTTGTCTTCATAAGAAATTTCGCTATTACAAGAATAAATGAGTTTCAAAAAAATTTATGATTTACAGCTAAAAAAAAAAAAAAAAAAAACCAAACAAACTCCACAGAATGGAATTATTTCCTTTTAATTGCTTGGTTTTTCAGGTACTTGAATGTTTTTTTAAAATTTCCCCGCATAGGTTTTTTGGGTTTCCCTTTTTTACTGTTTATCCTCTTTAAGGGGGCGGGCTATAACATGCATTTTTTGCTAATCTATATCCAAAAGAACCCGGGGGAAAAAAGGTTGCCCCACCTTTTCATCTCTTTATTTAAAAGCCTGTTTAAAAATAATTGTTTCCAATTTTGTCTCGTCAATTGTTTCCCAAACCCTCACCTCCATCTCGGCAAGAGGCATGCTTTTGAGATATTATGATCAGAGATGTTGCTAACAAATCCAGTAAAAAAATGAAAAAAAACTCAGCTTAGTGAAGAAAAAAAAATGATGTGAGCGTAAAATTGTGGCAGTTGAAAAAATTCCATGATATAATACCCCCCTTAATGCCTATTGACAGAGACGGTAAAAAAATTTTATAAAAAGGGATTTTTTTCTTAATCTGCTGCATTCAAGTTTTTAATCCCTTTAACACTTTTTTAACAGACAATGAAGGGGACTCCCCAAAACCCCATTGGCAATTCTTCCTTGGGGCCCCAAAAAATTGTTTAAAAAGCTGAAAGTAAGAAGCGAACTTAAAGTATCTGCCCCGCAGCTGGACGGGCCATTATGGTATTTATATGTAAAAATTTCAAGTTTTTTCCATTTTTTAATATTTTCCCTTGAATAAAGGAAAGTGCAATCATATGAGAAATGATGAAAAAGGATGCAAAATGCAGACCTTCTTTTTGAATTAGCAAACATACTTGAGAAAAAAAGTCAACCACGAATACAAATATGAAGAAAAAATTTTTATGTTTCATTGTTTTGGACAAAAAAAAACAACCTTTTTATTTATAAGAAAATGTGCCCTTTTTATCTTTACCCCCAAACCCCTTTTTTCCCGCTACAATGGTACCACTGCGTAGATGATTTTCACAAACAGTAACTCCTTCAGGCAGAGGAAGAAACTTTTTTGCTTTTTGTGTCATCAGGTTTTTGACAGAGCAACTATTTTCATCTTTTGCAAAGAAAGTTTTTGATCTTCAGTTAAACCACCTCATGAAAGCTCCATAAAAAAAAGAATCTCCCAAAAAATTTTTTTTTATCACCCCCCTTTTTAGGGTTCTATAGAAAAAAGGGAATTTTCTGACAAAAACAAAGTATAATTTGCATGAGCAAATTTAGCTCTGAAAAAAAAGAAACAATTGAGTGAAATTGCCAGTTTTAAAATACATTATATGGAACAATAAAAAAATAAAGCATATCAACTACTAGGAAACATAAATATAATTGCATGGGGAAATAAGTTTTAAATCCCTTCAATTCACATGACATTGGGGGAAAATAGTATCGGGAAAAAATCCAATAAGTGTTTCTCCCTTTTTTACATGCTGATCCCACCCATTTGATCGTAAAACAAACCACACTTACATAAAATGAATTTCCCAAAAAAAAACCAAATTTTTAAAAAAAAAAACAAAAAGAAAATCTTTCACAATTTAAACCTAAGCTACATACTTTCAACTCCCATCTTTAAAAAAGTATCCCCAGTACATTACTTTGGGTAAGCCAGTAGGCTCAAGTTCAGTACTAAAACCCTTTTAAAAAATGAGATTGTTTGTTGGAGGAGAAAGAATTTTGGGAAGAAATAGAGTTTCTAAATATATTTTTCCCATGGTTTTTCAGGCTTTTTCTTAGCAATAGTATGAGTCTGCAGAGAAAATACCAAAAAGCAAGACACAGGGGAAATTGGTTTTAGTGGCCACAGGATAAAAATTTCCCCACATCACCTTGGTATGCCCTCTCCCCTGCAATAATCTAGGGACTTGAGGGCTGGAGCTTTTGAGTTCCCAAAAAATTTTTAAACAATCAAAGGAGATGACAAAAATTTAAAACCCGTTTCAATAGTTAAAATGCTGACTGAAATTTTTAACGGATAAAAGAGCTCATAAATTTTCAAATAAATCCCCCGTATATGTTTTTTTTTAAATCCAAATGAGCAAACAAATTGGGGTTTTGGATGGAAAGAACCATGAAGGCCAAAAAAATCAAAACCCAATTGTAGGGAGCCACGATGGGTTTTTTCATACAGAAAGGGTCATTGATAGGTCATCACCGTTCCTAAATCCAGAGTCATTTATGAATAAAAAAGTATGAAATTAAATCGCGAGTCAGTAATGCAAAGGGACACTAAAAACCCCCTATACTCACAACCATGCGGGGGAGGGCAATAAATTTTTAAAATTTGTCCCCCAAAAATTATGAATATTTAGGATCCCGGACCTGCAAAAAATTTTTGAGCAACCAAAAGGGACCCTATCACACTTGCTAAACCCCAAAAAGATTTAACAATCTAAAAGCTAGGATATAAGAGTTTGATTTCAAATTCAGGCAACAAAGTTCACAAGTTATTAAACCCTTTTTAAAAAAATAGTTGATTGAAGGGGCATATTATTAAATGCAAAAATAGAGAAAAAAAGGTTTACCCGTTAGAAAAAAAAATAAGCAACCAAGAAGGATAAAAGTAAAAAAAAATGGCAATGCAGAAAAAAAGCTGACACACAAGTCAAAAGCACCTTGTCATGTATAAAGTTGCCTTAAAAATACTTCAAAAAAATATTACATTTGCAACCAAGTTTAAGATGAAAACAAGAGTAACTTTTAAATATTGAGTTCTACAGCCATCATCGGGGATAAAAATCCCATTTTGATAGGGGAAAAGAAGGATAAAGGGTTCAACTGAGTGTTTTTTCCTCGAAATTAATATCTGATTGCGCCTGAAATATTAGGAGAAATTGAAAATTTAAACTTTAAGAAAAAAAGTCTTGCAATCTAAAACCAATGCAATCAAACCCCTTTTACATCAGAAAACCTAAAAAAGGAGCAAAGGGAGACTAACTATTTAAAAAAAGAATGGATTACTGGGAGGATGGTGGACCAAGCATCTAGAAAAGAAAACCACATGAACACCCTCGTGCAAGGAGCAGTTTTCAGGGGATGTCGGGACAAGTGGTTAGATGGGTGGAAATTTTTTTAAGCAAAGCTACGATTGGGGATATTCTGTAGGGGAAAACTCCCCGCACTCTGGGCCCTTTTGGGCAGGTGATTTTATGTTTTGTTCATATTACTGCACTTTTTAGAGAAAAATTCCCCCCAGGACAACCCTTTGTGCCTTTTTTGGGTTTACCCAAATTGAACTAAAATACCATGACAAGAAATCCAAGAGATTTGAGGGTTTCCTTGGATTTTTCTCTTTAAGGGGGGTTGCCTAAATTTTAAACCTTAACCTAATTAATCATCCCAAGAAATGCAAGGTATAAAAAAATTAGGGGTCAAAGAAAAGGGTGTGCTAAATTAATGTGTCAGTTTTTAAAAGGTTTAAAAAAATTGACCCAAGGGTTCTAGGACAGAAATCATAGAATTTAAAACCCCCAAACAGCCCCTCCTTTTCCTGCTTTTCTTCTTTTTTTCACACGATTTTTCAAAGCACTGCCAATGATTAAAATTTTTCTTCCAATAGACAAAGCTTCAAAACCCAAAAAGGAAAGCCAAAAATTTGACGTCAAATAATTTGACCAATTGAGCAGGTGAGATCGCCAAGGGAAAACAAAAATAAAAATCCCAAAGTGTATGATTGGCCCATGGTTTCTCCCACTAAATTTTTTCTAGATGCACCAATTGACTGGTTATAAGACTGAATTACCAGGAAACAACAAGATCATGATCAATGTTTGGACAAATTTTATAAGCCAAAGTTGCTTCAATACTTCTTGTGATGAAAATGCACTAGATTTATCCATTGTTCCATCACTCTGAACTAAAAAGTGCATCCCGTTATTATTCATAAATGATAATCAAGCTCACAATCTCCCCCCCACCAACCCAAGGTTTGGGGAGTTTAACCAATAACCTAAAATGCAATGAACTATTGACAATTCTTTAGCAATTTGCTTGTGAAAATAAACATTGATTTAGCCTCTTTTTTAGAATAGAGGAAATAAAAGCAAGATGGGCAAAAAAAAGGGGAGATGCATTTGCGCAAGATATTGAAAGTTGTTCCAATCTGAGAAACATCGGAAAAAGAAAAGATGGCAAACTAGAAATAACATTTTTTGCAAACTTTTTAAAAAAATTCTGCTAATGATGCAAGAAAATATGTAAATTTTAAAAAAGGGCCCCTTTTATCAAAATTTCAGCACTGTTCTTTATAGGCTATCAACAGGGATCTGACTTTCATTAAGTTTTGAAAGGGCAAGGTTAAATTTGCAAAGGGGAAAACTAGGGGGAAAAAGCAACAACACCTGTCTTAGTGTTTTGTTCATTTTGTACGTGCTTTTTAGTTGCAATGTGTTTGCACCCAAAAAAAAAAAAGGGGGAAGGGCTTAAACTTTAGGGTGTGGTCTTGTTTTCTAAAAATTTTACTAAAACCACTCTATTGAATTTTTGTGATACTATTATTGGTGAAAAAAATTTTGTCAGGGGTTTTTAAAGAAAACAGTTTTGATAGCTTATTTACTTCATTTAATACAAAAAGAATGGAATTTTTGGGTTTTCCCCCTATTTCATAAAAAAGATACAACACTTAGATACAAATGAAATTTGTCCGTTAGTACAAAAAAAACTTGCCAAAAAACTGAAAAGTTTTAATTTTAAAAGGGGGCCCCTTTTTAAATTTTCATATTTTCCCATACCCCCCCTTCCCCCTTCACCCTAGCAAACAAACCACAACCCAAACCCCACTGTACCCCCTAATTGCCAGATCATAGACACAAACGGGTTAAACCCCCCACCATTGACCCAATTTAACCATCAAATTTGCACCAGAAAAATGGCTTACAAGTCACACTATAGCATGTGCGCACCCAAAAACCCTGACCCCCACCACCCCAAAAAACCCCTGAACATGACCTATGAAAACCCGTCAACCTGGTCACATTGATACAAATCAGAGTTGCACTTTTTGGTTCGCCCGGGGGCAAGTTGAGTAAAACCAACTCCAGCACAGTGGTCAAGCCATGTCAATTGTTTGCTTAGGTCATGGTGAGTCGCAATTTAGGTCGGGTGCTCTTCATTAAAGTTTGTGGCATTGGGTTGCTTTTCTTTTTTTTTTTTTCCCTAGTGGTTTGTAAACCTAGTGGTAGTGATGGTTGTGGGAATAAACAGTTGGTGGTAGGGGTTTGGTGGTTAGGTCTTGGGTTGGGGATAGTAACTATTTTTTTTTTTGAAATCAATGGGTTTTTTGGGTTGTAGTTGTTGCTAAACCACGTCTAGGAGCATTTTTAGAAAACCCCAAAATTTAACTAAGTTGCCCAATGTTTTTACTGTGGAGAAGACATGAACGGACTTAAAAACATTAATGGGTTTTGAAAATATTAGAAAAAGGGTTTTTTGTGAATAGTTAAACTTCCATTAAAACTTTTGTACCCCCCTGGATCCTTGAAGTTCCCCCTTTCTTTGAAGCTGTTTATTAAGAGTTATGGGTTTTATTCAGGCTTAGTTCCCAATTTCCCTGTCTCACTTAAAAAGTAAAGTAAATATTTCTTCTGAGATAGGAAAATCCCTTTTTTTATTTTGTCAACTTTTTTCCCTAGGAAAACTTCAGTCCCCCAATCTTTAGTATGAAATTGAGTAAAAAGGGGAATGATTTAAAAAGGGGGTTTATCGATGATTTTTCCTTTTATAAAATATCTAAAAACATTTACAATGAAAAAAAATTTAAAACCGATGTAGAATACTTAGAGAATCCCGAATGACCCCAATTGCCTTTTTGCCAAAAAATTTTTAAATTTGCTTTCTAATTTTTTTCCCCAAACCAAGTCGGGACTTTTTTTAGTCCATATAAGATTTCCCCCAACGAAACTTTCCCCAAACCCCCCAAACAAAAAACCCCCCGGGGGTTGCTCCAAAAAAATTTTTTTTAAAAAATCGCCATTTTAAAAAAAGACATTTTTTATCCTTTATATAAATGCCAAAAAAGAAGCTGTGGGGGGAAAATTTCCCCTTTGGGTTAATAGTTGGGGAAAACCCAATTTTGGGGTGTATGACCCAAAAAATTGTACATGTACCCCTTTTTTCCTTTTTAAAAAAAGTTTGAATTGTTTTTTGCAGGTAAGGTGATGGGTTTTCTTTAAGAATCCCCAAAATGACCTCAAAGGGAAACTCATCGGGGCTTAATCTAAGGGCCCCCCGATGATCTAAAATTTATTTAAGGGAAGGGGGCCCCTTTTTAAAACCCCTCTTTGTATTTGTTTTTTTTTTTTTAAAACCCGTTACTTTGTAATTTTTTTTAGACATTTTTTTTTGTTTTAATTTTTTGTTGGATGGGGCCCCATTAGGGGCATAGAAAATTTTTTTAACTTTAAAAACCTTTTTGGGAAATTTAAATACTCGCTAAATTTGGGTTTGTGAGAGCTTTTTAAACCCCTTTTTTTTCAGTTTTTAAAAAGTGGGGGGGAACCCCCTTTTTTTAAC
This sequence comes from Laguncularia racemosa, assembly GCA_037954665.1. NCBI lineage: Eukaryota > Viridiplantae > Streptophyta > Magnoliopsida > Myrtales > Combretaceae > Laguncularia > Laguncularia racemosa. The sequence continues at coordinate 62,655 of JBBMOL010000850.1, forward strand.
GAATTTTTATCATTTCTTAGTAAAGTGTGGGAGGGGGTTTAAAACCCTTTTTGGGTTTCAAAAGTTAAACCCCTCAAAATTTCCCCAAACTAGTAATCATATTGGTGAAGAATTAGTTTACCCTTTTTGGGTTATTTCATTAGAAAATTTTTGGGGTTTTTAAATTAAATTTTTGATTATCCCTTTGATCGGGGATTGGTGATTAAATTCGGAATTGAAATTAAAAAATTGTAATTTAAATTTGTTTTTGTCGATCACTTTTGGGCCCAATTTTGTTCTTCACCCCCCTTTTGGGGGAAAAATTAAGGGGTTTTTCCAATTGTTTTTGTGTGCTTTACATTTGGATTTGGTTTTAAGGCACATCATCTTTTTTTGGTTTTTGAGCCCTCTTGGGGGTGAGGGGTTTTTTTTTAAATTTTTATTTTGGAAAATTTTTGGGGGTTTTTAGTTAGATCTTTATCCCCAAAAATTTTAAAAAAGGGAAAAAGAGTTAGTTGAGTGTTGTTGAGGTTTTTTAATTGCTTTCTTGTTGAAGTGAAGTTTGGGGGTTTTTTTTAGTCCTTTGTCTGAATTTTTTCCCTGAAAGGGAAGGGGAAATAGGGGAAAAACCTTTTTTTCATTTTCGGGGAATTTGGGGGCCATTTTGTGAAGAAAGAGAATGAAAATTCTTGCATGTTTGTTTCGAAATTAGGGGTCAATTTTTTTTCCAAAATTTAAAAAATTTTTGTTAGAGAAAAGGAAAATATTTGAAAATTTTAAAACCCTTTAAAAAGAAGGTTTTTTGTGTATTAGTTTTTTTTTTTGGTTAAATTTTAATTTGAAATTTTCTTTTTAACATTTGGGAAAAAGGGTTTTTTTTAGTGGGTTATTTGATTGTGCTTGTTGCCTTTTTTGTGAGTGGCCCGGGGGGAATTGGTTGTTGTGAGTGGCGAATTTTTGGGGGTTTTTTGTGAGGGGGTTTTTGCAAGTTTAAAAATTGTTTGGAAAAGGGAATGTTATTTTTTTTAAGTGTTTTTTTTTTGATTTTAAAAAGGGTTTTACTGTGTGTGTTGTAGTGTAAGTAGCGGTTTTTGGGAAATGAAGGATTGTGTGTGGGTAAGGGTTGCAATTTTTTAACACTAAGTGTAAGTGTGAAAAGTGATAAGAAAAAGAAGTGAGTAGTGAAATTTGAATTTTAAAAAAAAGCATTTAAGTGGAAAAATTTAAAAAAAATCATTATTTAAAAAAAATTTGGGAGTTAATTAATATCTTAAAATACTTAGAAGTATTTATTTGTACTTTTTTTATTTGACAGTACTTGAAGTGTCAAGAAAAAAATTTAAAATTTTTTTTTGTGACTTTTTGCACCGTGGGTGTCAAGTGTGTGTGTATTGTTGTTTAAAAAGATTTGGGGAATTTTTTTTTTTTC
>JBBMOL010000851.1:0-63944 GCA_037954665.1 Laguncularia racemosa
ATTTGGCATTTTAAAAAGTGAACACAACACTGTATATGTATATATATATTGATAATACTAAATTACAAGCTATTGGACAAATAGTGGTGATAATAATAATTAAGACAAGTTAATCATAATAAGTATGTTATACTTAAGTACTAATATATTTCAATGAATAAAGTTAAGAAGTAATAATAATAGCAATATGTATAAATAATAGTAATGTAATAGTAATATATAGTCTATATAATAGTAAGTATATAACAATACAGATTAACACTAGTATAACGAGACATGTGATAAAACTATAATGTTATAGTCTACTTTTGATTACATTAGATTATTTTAAATTATATAAAAAAATTTTAGAGTTATATATATTATTAAATATGTAGAAGATTTATGTGTGAGTCATTTGAAAAATTGATAAATATTTTTATATCATAAAGTTATATAGATACTTATGATTTTAGATAGATTAAGAGTTTTAGCATACTATTATCTAGCAATGAGACGTGGTGAATTGTATTACTCGTTGGATTTGGGGTATTACATATACAATGGGTTAGGCTGATTTGATGGTGAACCTATAACTAAAGTTGAAAAATTTCCCAAACAGATCGCACCAGTTTTGTTCCTAGTGTCAAGTGATTAATCAAGTATGAAAACTATTTTCCGCCTGTTATTATTGGTGAGTCAATCTTTTCTAGTTGATTCAAATGAAATTTTTTAATGCCATGAGAGAAGTGAGGATAAAAACGAGGTTTCAACATTTTGTGAATATCATAGATTAATTTTATTCATTCTCCAGCTGTTTATTAAGATGATTCCAAATAATTATTAAAAATTAAAAATTATATATTTTCTTTTTATCGACATCTTTGAATTCTGGTTTAAATAGATAGTATAAGGCACAGTGGATATTTTCAAAATCATATTACATCATGCCCACATAAACTTAAAATTAAACTCGTTGAATAAAGATTTATGAGACTTCTATTTAATTAATTATCTATGTCTGAGGCAGAAAAGTAAGTGAAGCATCTTCCTAGCTGTGGGCTGCCTACATCCACGAAACCACTTTCATAATGAGATTTGGTCGAATCCGAGGCCGAAGAATGAAGGGTGCTTGAAGTGCTCTTCCAAATCAATTTTTTAGAAAGCTTTTTTGGATCTATTTTGCATTAATCATGATAAGTGATATATGCTTTGCGTTGGACCAAAGATAAAGAAACAGATATATGCTTTTAGACTACACGAAACTGAAGCAACCGGGACTATATAGTTGCTAATTTATAGCATAAGCTCTACTTTTAATAACTATAAAGCACAAAGAAATTTTTTATTATTGTTTAAGGATAATATTATAAAAATTGTTAATATGTTTTTATGGCTGTTCTTTTATTATAATCATCTGAAAATAATAATAAAAAATTATGACTAATCAATAATAACATAAGTTTTTGCTAACAAACAGATCGTATTTTTTGTTGTGTGACATGCTTATGAGGCTTGTAAGAGTAAATTCAATAGTGGATATCTAATGTAATAAGGTGAGAAATTGACATGGACAAAGTCATCGTTGTTCTGTAAAATAATACTTATTGAATAGTAGGCATAAGCCCTTTTGGCCATACAAGCAATGAAGTTTCCTGAAAAAGCACATTACTCAGATGCTACACAACAAACTCTAATATTACCATTACCACTCCATTAATCGCACGGCATATAATAAATATATAGAACAACACAACATCGCATGTAATAACCCCTTTGGTTTTTAACATGCCATTAAGTTTTATTATCGAAAAAAATACAACAAATACAAAATGTTAAAACTATATTCACAGGTTTTTTTTTTTCTTTCCTTATGCAATCTCTTGTTGCTTAATATCCCATCATAACAATTCCACACACCTTTGGTGCCTTCAGCTTGCCAAGGGTACGTGGTCAACCAATAGACATGCATGGCTTACGCCTTGTGATTTCACGCAACGACACGACGGGCAGTGAGACGACGAGCCGGAGACGACTGAACCCCAGTGGACACGACTCTCTGGGCGGTGTCGGCGGTGCCTGGAGCTCCTCTTGTTAGAGTCGACGACGGGGGGTTTGAGAAGGTAGTTTCTGGTCGAAAGAGATCAGAAGCCTGAAATCTACCGGAATCGCGCCCGGAAGCCTCATGAGAGGCTGAAGGTGACTCTGGAAACCATGTGAAACCTTGTTGACCGCTTTTGTATTGCACTATAGCGTTGTACACAAATGGAATCAGACCCTCCATATAGTACCGATCGATCACTGTAACTAATGTTGGGTTATCTAAGATTATGCCTGTTGTCCAAAGCGTTGGAATGAAGAGAGAGTTTTTTTGTTGGTGAGAATTACGGGGGGAGGGGGAGAAAATGGAGGCTTTTAAAATGGGGTTTAGGTCAGGAGGTGATGCCTTGGGCATAGATTATTCAGTCAAGTACTTCACGCAAAGGACAGGTAAGGTATGCATCTTCAAAGGCAAAATTATCCAATGGTGGAAGACCTTTGAAAGCTATATCTTAACTAGAGCAAACTGTACTATTCCATATAATCATGTTTATATATATTTCCGAATGATGTTTCTATTCTCTCTCCTTCAATGATGGTATTATTTTTAGGAATAGTTAATATTTTATCATTCTTATTTTATTTCTTTTTAATTAACATTGTAATATCTAAATATTGGAGAGGATTTTGTCCATATTTCTTACCGAATAAGTTTATATTTGAAGTTTGTATGGTGGAGGCTATGTTTGGTGATATTGGCTAAAAATTAATACATAATAATGGTCGGTTGTAGCTTCTTTATCTATATAGCTCTCCATGGTCCAACTAATGGCAATTGTTTTCTTATTCCTGGCATCATCAACAACTACTTTCAATATTTAATTCAGGTGTTGCGAACAGTTGCTCTGGAAGAAAAGGCCTTATTTAATATTATATTATATATATATTGGTGGACATACCACAATTGAGCTTATGCCAGGTGTACATGATACACAAGGTCTTTTTCAGCTTCTTAGTTTGAGGGTATTCCACTGTTCTCCGTAGTGTACATCGTCGTCAAACCATAGGTGGTTTATGAATGTGCTTTTTTTTATTTTTTCGAACGACAAAACCTAGCTCGGAAGGAGAGGAAAAACATATAGCTCATGATCGATAGTAATGGACCTACCGTAATAATTTGAACTTTCACTGTTGCTTTCGGTTGTTAGAACAGCACCATTGTAGTACAAAAGTTACCCAACATGTATAACGAATTATATCCGATAAATTAATAATGAGAAGTACTTCAAACGCTAAGTAATTGTAGTTTTGTTGATATCAACGGCATTGTTTTATGAAGATGGGTACATGTTTAAATTGTCCCTTCCCCTATTGTATTGAGGAAAAAAAAGGTACTTGAATCTAATATCCATCAAACTAAATACTGGATATCAAGCAAAATAATTGTGTATGGATAAATATTTAAAATTGGAAAACTGATCTTTTTATTCATCACTTTTATATGAATTTGTTTATTATCTATATTATTTCATAGATTTTTATCTTTAAGTCACTTTTTACAATACTATATGGTATTTGCCTTTTCTTTTAACCATATGGTACCTGTGTCAACAAATCCTACATGGATTGTTGGAGAGATTATAAAATTGGTTTAAGGGGCCAAAGTAATGACTATCAAATTAACACTAGTTAAGAAGTTTTGAGCCAAATGGTTTGAAATGACTAATAGTCACCTATTGGTTTAGCTATAAAGTATTTTTAGCTTAATTAGAGTGTTACAAATGGTATCAATGCTAAAAAATTTCTATTAGTGACTAGTTAGTTTAACTATTCGCTATTTTTAGATTAGGACATCATAAATGGTATTAGAGTCGACCATCTATTATTAGTATACAATTCATGGATGAATCAAGCCGAAGCTAGTAGGTTTGTATTAACCATGTTCCTTAGGATCTTTAGATTTATATTGGTCTTACGGGATAGCAAGGAATGAATCACATTGCTCATCAAAAAAGGAAGGAAAATTAAGGTTATAAAAAGTTAAATTGAGATGATACAATGCTGAATTTGAATTTAGCTTGATTAAAATCGTTTTGGCTTGATATCTAAAAACTAATACTATTTAATCAAACGATATTGATATGTAAATTCAAATTGACTTCGACTAACATTCAAGTTTGACTCAAATTTGATTAGGCTTCTAAGCTAATTATTATAAAGTTTAAACTTGACTCGATAAAACAACTCAATTAACTCAAGTTTGAATTCGACTTAATTATCATTGAGTTGACATTAAGTAAATATTAAGTCAAACTTGAGTAAATTCGACTTGATTATTATTGAGTTGACGTTGAGTAAATATCAAGTCAAACTTAAGTAACTTATAGTAAGTTTATCTTATCTATATCCTTAACCAAGGTAATGAAATATCACGTCAACAATGCCTAAAAACTTTTGGAACAAGTGGTTTATAAGGCATATTAATTACTTGTTAATTTGGCTATTGACCACTTTTGGGCTCAAGTATCACAAATGATATAGAGCCAACCTCCATCAATAGGTCTACACTTCGAGGATAAACCAAGTAGAAGCTAGTGTGCTTGTATTGATCAAATCTAGAATCTTTGTGTTTGTATGGTCTTAAAATCTTTAGATTCGTGTTAGTCTTGGAGGGAGGCAAGAACGTATTAAATCAAACATTAAAAAAGCAAGAGATTTGGGTTTAATAATTTAAAGTGATGTAATGTGGACATCATGCCTTTGGAGAAAAGGGACATAAATAAAATTCCACATGGATTTAGGGAGAAAGAGTTAAAAGTATTTCATAAAGTGAAAGTAATAAATATGAAGTCAGCACTACTTAAGATATATGTAGTTGAAAAAGTTCATTAGTCACCTATTAGCTTAGTCTTTAACTATTTTATCCCAAACATAAAAATTTCGATACCACAACGGTAGGTGTATGATTCTAAGAACAAAGGGTGGAAGTTGAGGGACCTATATCAACCTGCCCCCTAAAATCTTTAGATTTATATTAGTTTTAAAGGATGATGAAAGTGAACTAAATGACACATTAAAATGCTGAAAAAGTTTAAATCTAAATTATAAGATAGTATGATAAAGATGTAACTTTTTTAAGAAAAACTATGAATTTATTTTTCCGTTGGGTTCAATTGATCCCAATAATTCTAAATGAAAGTTTGAATTCCCTCCTTTAAATTAAACCAGAAGCCAGGACAACCTCGATCTTTTGGGCCGCAATTTTTTGTTTTTTTCCCTCTATCTCTCTGTCTATCTCTTTTTCTGGGAACTAGAATATTTCTTTGAGGTAACTTCATGTAAAATACCAACCCTTCAGGATGTGCCCAGTCACCACAAATGCCAAAACTTTAAAAAATTTCGAAAAAAGGGCAAGAATCTGGAGAAGTACACGCAAGCTTTTAAAACAATAAAAAAAAGGGACAGCTGACATTCACATTCATATGTTACCCATTTAGCTGACTTCATTCTCATACCAACTCCCAGTTTCTCAATCTAGAAGGTGAAGTCATGGGCGGCATCATCTCTTAAGCTCTCCGTTATGGGTTTTATACTTAATCCAAGTCCTTTTCTCCTCGCAACTTAAGTTTTAGCTTCAAAGCAGGAATTGATCCATTCCATGTCTTAAAACCAAATTGGCTGATACTGCGTGGCCCTTGTGTTGCGGAATTGCGTTGGGTTTAAGGAATAGAACGCCGGTGGCTGGTGCTGTCACTGTATCACCCTTCTATCGTGGTGTTTTTTTTTATTCCACCTTTTCAACTTTTACATTAATGTTTCGGTCGAATAGTACAAAAAGGAAAATAAATAAATAAAAAAAAATTAAAAAAGCTTTTTTTAGGAAAAGTGCAATAACATTATTTTTCTCTTTAAAAAAATTTTAAAGTACAATACGGAAATACGCAACATATTCCCTTTTTGGTTCCAAATTTTTACATCCCAAAGGCCCGAATTAGTGTTTGTGGGCTCAAGGAAAGTTCTATCCAAAAAAAAATATTTACAGAATCTTCATTAATCTTTTTTTTTTTGTAAAAGCAATGAAGTTAAGAAAAAAGGGGGATTTAACTTGTCTCAAAAAAATTTTTAAATTTTTAAATTTTCAAAAATTTTTTTGTTTTATTAAATCTACTATCTTTTTTGTTTTGAGAAATGATGATGGATAGAAATGTATAGGAAAAAAAATTAAAATTTAAAAAATTTAATTAATCGGGGTTTAATAAATTTAGTAAGAAAATCGATTTTCCAAATTTTCCCAAATTTTAAAATAACAAGCCCAACCTTGGAAATTTTCTTGGTTCTCTTCCAATGGGCCTTATCCCCCCCAAAAAAGAAAGGTTTTTTTTCCTTTGGGGTTTTTTCGATTATGCCCCCAAATTTTGTGATTTAAAAGAAGCTGCCCGTTGAAATCAAAAAACTTTTCAATATAAGAGGGGAAAAGGGGAAAGATAGCCCTTTTCATAAAACAAAAATGATGTCTCCAATCATAGTTCCATTGAAAAAATTTAAACATTTCTTCACCAGTCAAATATCATGCATTGGGGTCCCAAAAAATTTTAAAAATTTCAAACTTTTCCCCCACAAGCCCCCTTGTTTTTAATTCCAACAATTTAGAAAAAAGGGAAAACATTAAACTTATTCTTGTTTTTGTTTGTTGAAAAGAAAATTGATTGACTCTTTGTCAGGGGTTAATAAAAAAAACTAAAAGAAAAAAGGGCAGGGGCAATGGGGTATTTTGACATATAAAAATTTCTTTCTCTTCCTTTAAATCCCAATAAAAATTTTCCCGACTTATCATAAATTTTAAAATTTAAAGAAAAAAAAATTTTTTAAAAAATTTAATTCTTTTTTTAGGGTTTTTTTTTTCTTTTTTTTTTAATATAAGTCAAATTTCAACATGTATACTATGTAAAAAAGGTTTAGCTTAAGAAGTCAAATAAAAAAAAGTTAAAAATAATAATATAATTCAACCCAAAATTTCCAAAAAATTTTCATTTTTTAAAAAATTAAATTTTTTTAATTTTTCCTTTGATCGAAAACACCCGACGAAAATCAAATTTTTGGTTAACTAATCCCCTTTGCCTGTTTTTGGGGCCCTTTCATTCCAACAAGTTTTTGGAGACTTTTTTAAAACCGACCGTCTTATTAATTTAAAAAAACTCCCCAAAACCACCGCCCACAAAAGCAATGTAAAACTATAACTTGAAGACCCCATCAAACTCCCAAAAACCCAAAGGGCCCTAAGGAATTCAGGGTTTTTTGGGTTCTCTTTTTTAAACCCCATTTTTTGGTTTGCTTAACCCACATAATCTCCTTTTTTAACAGAATTTTTTCCAATTAAATTTTTTATCCATATTAAATTTTCAAAATTTTTTATTGGCAAAAAATTTTTAAAGAAAAAATTTCTTGTGTTTCTAAAAAAGAATATTACAATTCCAATAAAATATTTTCCCAAATTCCCATATTTAAAAGGATTTAGGGAGAAAAAATTTTTTTTGTGAAATAAACAAGAATCATTGTAGCAATTAGAATATTAAAAAACATAAAAACTTGGAAAAAAAAACTTTCTCCCCAAAAATTTTAAATAAAAAAAACCGGTAAAGGGTTGTTTTTCTTTAAATCAAAAATTTTTAAAAGTATCATTTAAACAAATATAACACAAAATTAGAACTTGTTTTGGGGGTTAATATTTTTCTTAATTAAATATTTTGGCAGGGGGCAGAAACCCCCAACTGGAAACAGCACCCCAACTTCGTTTCAAAGGCAACTGTCAAAAACCCCCAGGGGGGAAAGACGAATTCCAGCTACATCCTACTTCCCTACTTCAAATTGTTTCAAACCGATTTTAAAGTTCGTTTTTCCTAGGGCCCTTTTTTTCTTTTTCTTTTTTCCCTTTCTTCAATTTTAAAGAAAAAAAGGGCTTGGTTTATGAAAACCCGGGTTTTATTTAATTTAATTTCCCTTTAAAATTTCATTAAAAGGGACCAAACCAAAGTCATGGGCTATTTAAAATATGTAATCGTAACCACCCTATCTATAAAAAGGGCCGGGGTTATCAAATTTGGTTTTCCCAGGGGGGTAAAGACAAGACTTGGACCTTTGGTTGGTTGGGAGGGAAATTTGGTTTTTAAGCCCTCCCCAAAACAAGACCCCCCAAAAAATGTCCCCAATAAACCCCGATAAAGAAAGGAAAATTAAAACACTATATTTTTTAAAACTGAAAATCCTTCTTATTTGGGGTCAATTTTTAAAATTTTTCCCATCAAAATCTCATTAAGAAATTAGTTTTAATATCCTTTTGGGAAAAATTTTAAAAAGGGTATTTTTAAGGGCTAAAGCTACAATGCCCAAAAACCAAGTTTTTCTTGAGGATCAAACAAATAAAATTTTCTTTTTAATTAAATAAACATCTTTCAAAAAAAAATTTTGGGAAAAGCCTTATATCTTTTTGTATTTTTCCCTCTAGTCTTTTTGGAGCTACTTGCAATCCCCAACAAAAAGGGTTTTGTAAAATTTTGTGATTTAAAATCACAAAAAGGGGTCTGAAAAATTTGGGAAAAGCATAGAATCGAAACATAGAAATGTAAGTTTTTATAATCTAAATAAAATAGTTTAAAAAAAAATTTTTTGATAATTTACTAAGTCAAAAAAATAAAAAATTTTAAAGGGGGGAAATAAAAAAAATTTAATAAAAATTTTTTAGTTACAACTCCCCAAAAAAATTTTATATATTTATAATACAAAAAATTGGGCAAAATTTTAAATTAAATGGAATAAAAAAAATTTAACAATATGAATAAAGAAACCCACAATGAAATGTTATTACAATATAAAATTTTAATAATAAAATACAAAGATAAAAAAATTGTTTAAATTTTTTTTCCCTCATTAAAATAAAAACATCGGGCAACTCTCTTTTTTAAACCCTAACCATCATTTATAACCATTTTCATCGTTAAAAAACCCAAAATTTTTATTGGTACAATTTTCAAAATTTTATTTCTTATATTTTAAATTTTAAGGTTTTTCATATAAATAAAAATATTCAATATTAAAAAAAAAATTTAAATTTTATTTTTCAATTTTTTATCCCAAATTTTAAATTTAATAGAACGAATTGGTAGACTTGGTTTAAAAGGTAAGATTTTATTATTTTACATATAAAATCAAAGATTCAATCACAAGTTTTTTATGGAAAAACAAATTCAAAAACTCAATTTTAAATTGGAAAGGGTGTTTTTTAAAAAACAAAACTCATATTTAAAAAATTGTGATTTTGACACCCATGCCAAAAAGTTTTCAAATTTTTTATGCTTTAGTTCATGCCCAAAAATTTTCCCACTCTTTTTAAGTTTTTCCCAAAAAAGAAACACTTTTGGTTTTTACGATCTTTTTCTTTTTCTAAAAAAGTTTGTAGCTTATGTTTATTTTACTGACTCTTTTAAAACAAAGGTAACTTTTGGTTTACAAATAAAAGATTAAAAAAACTATTAGTCGTAAATGTAAAGATTTCATTTAGATGAAGAATGTAGCCTCCAAACCCCCTAAGGACTAACTGTAAACCCCAAAAAGATGCCTAGGAAATGGGTTTGGGTATATCACTTTAAGTTAAAAGATAAGGCAATTGGAAAAATGGGGTACAAAGTTTTAAAAAACATAAAATAAATTTTCATAAAACAACTAACATAAAAGCATCTTTTTAAAAACATAATATTAAGGGGATTTCAGTCTTTTATTCAATAGAGTCCCCTATAATAAGTATAAATTAGTTGACCGCCCTTTTATTTGTTTTTTTATATTTAAAGAAATTGGCCCTTGTTTTCCCAAGATCCTCTTTTAAGGGCCCAAAGATTACCCTTAGCTCATCTTCATTGCAAGCCCCCCTTTCTTTGGGGGAATTTTGCTTACCTACTTTTATAACTTGAACTATTCAAAATCGGGACTTAAAAAGATGACCCTTATTTCCCCCCCTAGGGAAGAAAAAGCCAATTTGGTTTTTCCCAAAAATTTTAAAACCTGTTTTCCTTTGGGCAACTTAACCCGTTTTTAATTTAAGGACACATATAAAACTTTGCACCTTTTGAGCAATTTTCCCTTAATATAAATATATCATAAGCGAAACCAAAAGGCAATTCACAAACCCTCACCCACTACCAAAAGAACCAATAATCTTCTTGAGATGAACAAACACTTGACTTACCCTTCTTTTAGGGCCCCTTAAAAACACAAACAAACACCTATAATTTAAAATTGAAAAACCCCTAGTTTTTTGGCCCAATGCTTTGCCTTAATATTTTCATAAGTTAAACATATTTAAACTGTGTAAATTTTGGCGATCCCCATTCAATGAAAATGGAAAAAAAAATCTTGGGTTTTTCCTCCTATGGGGCCTTTTCCCCCCTCAAAAAGTTCCTTTTAAAAAAGGCCCAAAACTATTTTTAATCTTTAGCAACTATAACCTGAGGTTAGGAAATACTAACCCCCTTTTTTGCTTCCAATAAAAGCTAGGTGAGAACAAAAAAAAAATATACAAATCAAGCAACTTAAGGGGCAAAAGCCCATACATAGACAACCAAGTACCAAAAAATAGCTAAAGCAAACCCCTTAAAACTATATATATATATAATTATATGCTTTTTTATAACCCAACCACAACCTAAAAGTGATTACCCAAAATGAATTCCATGCTAATGAAAAAGAAAACTGAAATGCAAATTTGCTATTTTCTTACAACTCTATAGATTGCAAAAAACCAAATATTTCTTTAACTTGGAGAAACTTTGGGACTCAAAAATTAAAGGGCTTTGCCCTTTAAATTTACTAAAATTTTCAATATGGCTACCCCAATTTTTAGGAAAAAGAAATTGGGTAAAGTTTTTTTTGTAAAATAAGGAATATAAGTGAACTAATTTTATTATGATATGAAATAAATTTTTTGTTCATTATTTTTAAAATCCCTCAAGGGAATGAAATTAAATTTTTTACCAAAAAGATGTTGGGGATAAAATAAAAAATTGTAAAATAAGGGAATTAAAAAAGGAAATAAATTTTATTATGAGTATAAATAATAGTTTATGTTTATTAAATTTTTAAATCCCTCAATTTAAAGAATTATGGGGTACAATAAAATGTTGGAGATAAAAAAAAAATTTTGGGGAAAAAAGGGAAAAAAGTGAACTAATTTTATTTTAAAATATGAAAAAATAGTTATAAATTTATTATTATTTAAAACACCAAAATAATTTAATTAAAGGGGTAAGATAAATTTGAGAAAAGCTAAAAAAGAAGAAGTCAAAAAGTGTAAAATTTAAAAAAATGTTTCTAACATGGCATTAATAAAGTTATATTTCATGCCCATATAGTTACATTTTATAATAAATATAATTTTAGTTTGTTGGCAAAAAAAACAAACCCTGTGGACAAGGCGAATAAAAGGGGAAAAACCCCTTTGTTTTTTTAAACATAGGGATTTTCACCTTAAAAAATTAAAACTTCAACCCCCCAAAATAATTTCCCCCTTTGTACACCATACTTTAACAAGAGAATTTTTCCAGATTTTGAACCCCCAAACACAACAAATCAACAATAGCAAAAATTTTTTTAAAAGGAGCTCAAAAAGGGTTTAAAAAAAAATATTGAAGAAGCGCTTTGGGGTTGGGTTTTTGGTGTCAATGTGAAAAAGCTGGAACCACCGCGAAGGTTGAAGGGTTTAGGTGGCAGGAAAAGGGGGTCAACAAACCCCTTTTTTGGCCGCTAATGGTGGGAGCCCCCCCCCTTTGGGGGTGGGAAAGCTTTTTGGTAACACCTTTGCATTTTAATTTTTTTTTCTTAAAAAATTTTCAAAACTACATGGGAAAATTTTCAACATGGTATTCGAGATTTTTTTTTTAACAGCTTAAAGTAAATATTTTTTTTTTCGTAAAATTAAAAGGTTTTATATATAAGGGTTTTTTATAAATTCCCTGGGCTTGACGAAAATTCAATCCTATTTTCGAAATAATAAATGACATTGTTTCTTGATGATTTTTGGTACACATGATCTTGATTGCATATAGTTTACGTGCCTAGAATAATTATTTTGAAAAATTTTGAAGTTTGATAATTATTATGGATTTAATGAGAAAACTACCTTATTTTGGAATCATGAAATAATTGGGTTTTTTTCATGAAATAATTTAGTAAGTTCGACTTGTTACAAATTTCATTGCTTAATACCGACACAAGGAGTGCCCAATTCTGATCATATAACAATAATTTGATCATTTATATAATTAAAGTAAATTCTACTAAATTAGAGTTAAATTTTGTAAATTTCATCTGTATTGCCGAGGGACCAGCTTGATATCTCCAATGTGTAGCACTAAAAGTAATATTTTACAAGTTCATAGTTCTTTTTTTTTTGGGGGGGAATTATTCAAATTGGTATACTAGTTTACTAAGTGAGTAAACAGTTTTAGCTTAACTAATAACCTAATTGATAATGCAGGGCTAAAATATCTTGTTTATGAATTTGCGTATCTCGAAAGTAATGTTTAGACAAATATTATAAGCTAATCAGTTTTTGCTTAGGTTTGAATAAGTGTGACTGAGTGGGTTTTTAAATGCAATTCAAACTCAATAAAATATAATTTCATGAATACTATAACCTATGGTTAGGTGTTCTATGGTTTATGCCTACTTATGGCACAAGTGCGGCAAAGGAGAGCTAGAGATTCCATACAATAACAAGAAATTTCAAGATAGAGTGTATAAAAGAAGATATTGGAAGTCTAGATTGAACCATTTGGAATTGATCAATTGAATTTAGAGTTAGAATCATTATGATTAAGGTGCTCTAAATAAATTAATCGAGAGTTAGAAATGACTGAAAGATGGAGTCCTTCAAGAAATCAGGAAACTAATTAATGAGATTAAATTAGATAAAAGAAACCGACACTTGTTTGAACTCCACTATTGAACTGTGCCATTTCCTTAGTTCATAAATTTGAACTAATATGCAAGAAACACTCTTGTTGATGAAATTTGATAGACCTTGTTGTGGTACCATGCGAAAATGAAATGGTTTACACAAAGCGAGCAAAAAGAAGGAGAACATGGAGATGACTTATATATATATCCATTTGTATTTTGTAAATTTTTAACGTGTATACTTGGAGAATATGAAGATGACTTTTGTTACAATTAATTTGATAAACTGGCATAAAAACATACATTATTCCTAAGGTTTACTATTCAATCAACATTTATATGTTGGTTCTTCTCATAACTCTTATTCATATTGGTTTAATTATTTTACAGATATAGTGTTTAAATATCGAAGAATAATAAAAATGATGGAGTGAGAAAGTTGGGTTAATGACTGATAGCCTTAAGGTTAAAGTCTAAACATTGTTGCTGTTACTTTCTAAGTGGATAGTTATAAAGTAAATTGTAAATATATCTTTTTATATTTGCTTCATTTGCGTTTAGTCTTTCCATATTTGTAATTGAGCGTTTGAATCTTAAATCTTTAGAGTTTTTTTTTTTTTCAAGTACTTGAGCCCCTACATGTCCATTTCCCCATTGATTTTATGCTTTTTTTTTTCAACTTTATTTTTTCGTAATTAACTTATCCAACAGTAAAGTAGTAAAACATCATTAAAAAGCATATTTTTTCAAAGATTTGGGGGTTTAATTCTAAAGATAGGGTAGGCTATCATACATTGAGCAAACATGAGATGTGTAATTTGTAATTTACCTTGACTAAATGGTATTGACTGAAAATTGAAAAAGCTCCACATTAGATAAATGCATCATGGGCATGTATTAGCTTTTGATTAACCTTAAACTAGTTAGCTAAGATCATTAGGGTAAACACAATTTTTTCCATCTCTTTTTCTTACTTTTAATTATTATTTTTAGGTTTTCTTATTATATTATATCATTATATATATGTAATATCATTTTTATTATATTATGTAAATAAATATATTTAATATTATCATTTTATTAATTAAATATTATGAACTAATTTGAAATTGATATGTGTCATAGATGAATAAAAAACTTGATAGATTTGACAAAAGTCCTTTTTCTAAGGCTTTGAAAATGTTGATCGCTCAAATAAAAGGAAAAGAGAAAAAGTTAAGAACTCAAATAAAAAAAATAAGTAAATGTTAATGACTAAAAGTATACTAGATTCTTTGGTGATTTTTCCTTTTCTCCTTTATGATTGATCTAATTTTTTTTAATCAAATGATTAGTTTTTTTGTATAATTGTGTTATATTATTTTTTTAGGCATTCATAATATTGGTGTACACTGTCTAGTAAAATAAGAACTTTTCTCTTCTTCTTAACTTGATATTATAATACATATAAAAACTTACCTTTATTTATTTATATATTTTTAGATTCAAGTGGATGCACTTGCCCCTACTACTCCCACTAGTGCCATCCCTACTTATTTGCATCAAGTCAAATACAAAATTTTCCCCATATAATCTAGATTAAAAACCAAAGATAGTGATCCCACCAAAACAAGAAAAAAAATGCATTAAAAACAAAAGAGTAGTGGTAGCGGTCATAATTTTAGAGTAGGTAGAGAATTTGACTACCTTGTGGTTATAGGTTCGTAAGATATAGAGTATAAGAACCATCTTGCAACATTTGGGACCATTCTAGAACTTATAGTTTTTTTTTTTAATGCATTAAAAATGAAAGAGTAGTGGTAGCAATCATAATGTTCAAAGTAAGTGGAGAGTTTGTCTACTTTGTAGTTATAGTTTGTTAAATGTAGAGCATAAGAACCTATCTTGCAACATTTTGGAACTATTCCAAGACCTCTAGATTTCTTTTTTCTCTTTTTCTTTTCTTCTTCTTCTTTTTCTTCTTTTTTCTTTTTCATGCTTTCTAGTAAGACATAATTTAATGTATACACTATGAGCATTTGAAGTAAATGCTTGATTAAGATAACTAGTTTAACTATTAAAGTTGATAATCCTGATAATATAAATTTAATTATGAGTATTTAACCTCAAATTTTATCATAAGGTATAAATATTATGAGTTTTTGTTTTCTATATTGTATAAATAAGTGAGCTTTCCTAATTCCTCTCTCCCCCCTAGCCCCACCTCCCAGCCCCCCCCCTCTCTTCTCTCCTCTCTCTCTCTCTCTCTCTCTTTTAAACTTCAAACTAAATGGTTTGATATGTTCCTCAAATATTCATTATATGAAAAAATTAATTATATCTTTAAAGATGATTACATTATGATTATAATACATCTTAAATGTAATAACAAAATATATAATACCCTAGAGCCTAGATCCATGGTATATAGGAGTGTTGGCAATGTTCTATAGTAGATGAGGAGTCATACATATCAACCCTCTAAAACTTTGGCTCTATGATCTACTAGATAACATCTACTCTCCATCTTGAAACCTACACCATATAAAGTTCTTACTTAGTTTTTTGGTTTTGTAGGTTTAGTAAACTATTTTATGAGATGAAAAACTCAAAACATGTATTGGTATTATTACATTTAATTATATTCACTATTTTTTTTTATAGGATAGTATGAGATAATCTATACATAAAATGAAATATAGGGTAACACAAAGTTCACATACTATGGTATACAAGCTATAAAATTTCGAGGTAAATTCTAAACAAGGTGGATTTGAAGCTAGAAATCCACTTTGTAACCTTAAATAAATACTTGAACAAAGCAAAATTCAGCAACTTTGAACTATTGGCCCACTTACCTACCTAAAAGGCTAAAAATTATTTTCATTTTTTGTTTGCAAGCCAATGTATGCTTTCTCAGATAAGTGGGCCCAAGACTCTGTGGAAGGGACAATTCACTTTTAGAAAATACAACGTCATTTGTGGCCTTTAACATAAAGCAAAAGCAATAAACAATGGAAGAAGTTTATCCATAAAAAGTTAAGACAATAGGTGGCTGTCTTTGTTCAATACACTTTGGTCTGTGCCTTCATTGTCACTCTACCCATGTCCCATTACTCATTTCACCTTCACCTTTCCCCAAATAACTTTGGACCTTATTGATGAGCCAATGCCCTTTCGCTTTAGTCATGAAAATGTTGAGAATAAATCTAAATAAACTCTTAAATCAAACTTAGGAATCAGGAAAATATTGATGCAAAATTTTAAAACAAAGAAATGGATCATAATTACCTCGTAGGGTTCCTTATACCTAATCTATAAAAAAAATAAAGGAATATGTGTACGTGATGTACTTGTGTCCTTTTAAATCTATCACTTATGCTTTAGTTAGGGCTACAATTAAAAGGTGAAAATCCTTTAATGCATATAGAAATAAGACAAGAAGTGCTTAAAATTAGCGAATATTTTGAGTGATTAAGGAATTACGTTGTTCTATTACTAGACACTATATTTTGAATTGAGCCAAAAGTTCATAATGTTATGGATGTAGCGATACACTATCATTCGAATGGATTTGATAATGTCTGGCAGAGGTCCCGTTTTATATGACATAAGAGTTAGATTTTTACATGATGAATTTAAAAAATATGATTGAGTTTACTTCATTCGAACATTCACTATTTTGTTTCAAATGAAGTAGTCCATATTGTATAATGCAATCACACTAGTTGGCCTTGGTACCACGCTAGCCAATTACTACATTCTCTAATATGTCCAATTAACATAATTTATCATGTAGTTATGTACATACAACACCATAACTAGCAATTTATTACAATATTCCTCTACTAGAGTGCTAAATTTCAAAACACTTCCACCTAATAACAAGGTTGTGTAGAAAAATTGGTATCATTAGATTTAAAACCATTCTTAGTGTAGACTTCTCAATTTTCAATAAGTAATTGGTGGCTTGATGCTTGAACAATTACATCTGTGTCACAACCGGAGAAATCACACATACAATGAAACCAAGCTATTAAACAAGAGATAATTTTAAGTGGACCACAATTATGGCCTTGTGCTCTTCTTGGCTCTATGATTATTCATAGGAGAAGTTGTAAAATTCAGCATAAAAATAATATATATAATAGTAATAAAAATAAAATAACATAAAATAATGGCCTTTTTGTAATAAAAAATAAAATAAAAATATTCTAACTGTCTATCTTTTAAAACCAATGTATGTTCTCTTCCCTTCTTTCTCTCTCCCCCATCCTTCCTCACATTCTCCTCCTTATTCAAAGTGGTTGTTCATCCTCTTGACAACCTATTATAAGAATCAAAGTTAAGTTATTACATTTTGAGTTATTTATAAAGTTTTCTTACAAAATTGTGTGCCTAACGTGATTAAAAATTGGATCTCTAGAGAGTTTTAGAGAAGAGTAGTAGTTAGAGACAAATTTTGAGGCATTATTATGATAAGTTGGGGTATTTCAAACATGGATAAGTTGTTATTTGTTTAGAGTTGTCGTTTATACATGCATTTGAGGCCTTGAATCTTAGATTTATTAAAGTTTTGGTGATGGGCATGAGTTCATCAAGGAAAAATAAAGCAAGTTTTTGTATTTATTTGTTTTTTGATTATTTGCCGATTAAAGGTTTTTTTTTTTTATTGTGTTTATGTGGTTAAAGTCTAAGTAGATGTATGCATTTTGAGCTGTTAGTGTAAAACCTACGGAATTGAAATACATATAATATCAAAATAATTTAAAGATTGTATTAAAGTATTAATTATACCCTGTATAAATTTAAATTAAAAGAAATAATTATGCAGAAAGCGAACCACAGAAAATTTTAGGATAAACAATAAAATAAATTAAAATCATAGACTTAGGATAGTCAAATGAAAATTTCGAGTAAATATTTATGCTTAGAATAATTTAATTAACTTAGTTTTAAAATTTTGTATTAAATACTAAAGTTACTAATTTACATAAATTACCATGTGTGATAAACAAACTTGAAAAATAAAAAAGTTACTATGTATATATCTTAACCCTCAAGTCCAAAAGCCTCCAATCCCCAAAAGTAAAAAGGAAAAAAGGAAAAGCGAGAGAGAGAGATAAGGACATACGAAGATAGAAGAAGAAAAGAAAAAGGAAAACAAAGAAGGAAAGAGAAAAAAGAAAAATAGAAGGAAATTTGACGTAACTTACACGTACAACCTCCAAATCATAAATCGAGACCACTAAATGCGATCTTCAAGGTGAGCTTTACGAAACTAAACTAGTTTTGAGCGAGAAAAATTTTATTTTTAGGATTTAAATATAATATTGAGTGTATAAAAAATTGATTGAGTTTTAAAAAATAGTTAAAATAACTAGAAATATAATAGATAGAATAATATTAATTATGAGTAGTATATAATAGTGTGGTTTTCTTTGTGTTTTTAGGAGAAGAAAATTTCTTCGTCAATTTACTCGAAAATTACTATGAGTAATAAAGAAAAATGAGACCTAGGTGAGTCGGAACTCTATGATATACTGTATTTGGTTTCATGGTATGTTGTTATTATATATTTATATATATATCTTGGCCATTGTGGAAATTTGCATAAATATTATTGTATGTAGCCATGTTACGAAATTAAAGGTATACATATATATGTTGTGTGTGGATATTGGAAGTATAGTTGTGTGACTGGACTGGTTTGTATAAAAGTGTATGTATATATTGTGCAAGTGCAGATGAAATCATGTTGTACTAGTGGTGAGCACTTATGTGCGTGGATGTGTGTGTATGTTGTACTCATGTGCGTTGTATAGGGATGATTCTTCTTTTGTTAGTAAAGTACACAACTAGATACACAATTGTGTATCTCTAGTTTGCTCTTAGGGTTTATAGCAGAGATGTACACAAGAGAGTACACGAGTTGTGTACCTTTTCGTGTATAAGAACACCCTAAAATAGAACCTTCACCTTAGATACACAAGCAAAGTACACAATTGTGTATCTCCAGTTTGCTCCCAAGGTTTATGGCAAAGATGTACACAAGAGAGTACATGATTGTGTACTTTTTTTTTTGTGTATATGAACATCATAAAACAAAGATTTCACCTTAGATACATAAGCGAAGTACACGGCTTGTGTACTTTTCATGAATCTTCAACTTGCTTGCAACTTGTCCAATTCCATCCAAACTTGATTTATTTCTTCAAAACTTCTTCCTTTAGCTTTGAAAAGCTATAAAAGGCCTAAAATTGATATTTGTTCAAATAAATATTCTTTTCTTTAATGAATTACCAACAAAATACATCCATAAAACACAAATTCATCATTCTAGGTAAGGGTCTTTTGACACTTATCAGTAGGTATAAGAAAATAATAATAATTAACTTGATAATTATCAAAAGGGTATATATATAAAATATTTATGAGTCCATAGGTTTAGATCGAAAGAGAGATAGATGGCAATTAAATGACTTCAAATAAAAGTTATATTTGGTAATTTATCTTTTCTGATATTGTGGGTATTGTTTCATGATCGAAATTGAATGATTGTGTTCTTTATCTATAACTCCCCAGAATCCGGAGCATCACAGCCCACTACGTGTCACTACTATTAAGCGATACGTTGAGGTTCTAAAACTCCATCCAACTTCAAAACCTGCTCATATACATTAACCATTATACTATTATAATGTAATCAATGAATGACTCACAGATGAGTCATTTCCAAATTGTATTATTTAACAACAACAAAATCTCTAATTAGAATCTATCTCCATATCTTCAATTTAGCAATAAATCATTAATTTACAAATATTCATAATTTTTGTCACTCTTCCTTCATATAGAAATAGTGTTCTCTTCCCATTTCATCATGTAATGTCCTACTAAGTTCTCGTTCTTGTCACACCCCTAGTTGTTCATCATTTTTCACCTGCAGTTAAAAAAAAATATAGGAAGCGAGGGTGAGCCTAAGCTCAGTACCTGAGTACCACACCTACATGTGCATGACACACCACATTAATATCACATGCATATATGCAACATTTATTCACAACTCGTTCACAACATCAATACCAAAACGAATTATCACACATAGGGGTACTCATGACTCCGGTATACACAACATTTTTCCTAGTGGGAATTGCCTTTGTGGGCTCCATCTAACCTTAATGGGAACTACTACCGCGGGCCTCGTCTAACCCTAATCTAGCTCAGATCATTTCGATATATGGCTCCATTAGGGACAATGCGGTATACCGATTATCGAGGTGCCCCTTAGAGATCTGCCACTACGGTTTTTTTAAAGGGTTTTCCTTGACAAAGCTCTCTCTCTCTCTTTATGTCCTCGATTTCTCTAGGTGGTGGAATTGTAAAAGTGTGGGAAAAAAAGGGAAAAGAACCCAGGTTAGTTTCACATTTACAGTCCCCGGGTTGGAAAAGACAAACTACCTTTATCCCCCTATGTTCATTTTTCCACCTTGGGGCCCCTCGTCTTTTTTTTATACCTATATCTATTTATTTATATATATAAAAAAATAACGTGTATTACATTGTCCCCGGGGCCTTCAATGTGTTCGAATCCTATAAAGATTGGGTTCCTACATGATCACTTAAAAACAATAATTTAATTATTAAAACTTAAATAAAAAATTTACATGCAATTTCATGAGATATTTTTAAAACTAAAGGCCATCACACCGCATGGTACATTGGAAGTAAACGGAGGTTACTATTTCCGCTAAGAGCGAACTATGAGATTAAGGGAATTTTCGTGCCTTGATGGTTTCCCAAATTTGGTTTGTCCTTGAAGGTGTTTATTTCTTTGGTGGCTAACTACAAACCCAACTTATGAACTAAAGCTAAGACAAAAAATTTTAACTAATATATAAGAATAAATTAATTGGGTTTAAGACCTAGGAATTGATGGTAGGATTTCGAAATTTCCCAACCTAAGGTCAAGGGGGGGGGGGGGGGGGGGGGGGGGGGGGGGGGGGGGGGGGGGGGGGGGGGGGGGGGGGGGGTATGATTTGAAAACTTGTTCGAAATTGCTTGTGCATTAAACAGTATTGAGATATTATACTCCTATCTCATTGGGCTATTTAGCTTACCCCTCCATAGATTATTTTTGTAGGAAAATATTAAAGTCTTGGGATGGGATGAGAGATGATGTGACAATAGCTACAAGAATGAAGAGTGATAAAGTAAGATATGTATTAATAGATTATTTATATGAAATTTTATTCTTAGGAACTCAATGTTGGAAATGGAATTTGTAAAACTTAGATGTATTTTTCGATTTTATTATTTTGGTAGGGAATTTTGATTCTTTGCGATCTTGCTCGACCGCGAATATGGGAATCCGTAGTTTATAATCTTATTATATGATCATATGTAATATGATTAGTTGTAATTAATTTTAATATTTAATTAGAATCTTGCGATCTCTGATTTGTAAGATAGTTATCATGTAACAGTGCATACATGCCCAGATAACTTTTAGGGGAAATCTCCAAGCCACCTTTTGGGGTGTGACACTTAATATATGTGGGGGGTGTTTGGTGCTATATTGGATGGGGGAAAAGAAAGAAAAATTTTCAAAAAATTGCTAATGGGGGCCATTTTGATGCTTAAGGGGGTTTGAGTTTAAAGGATCACTCAGAGGGTAAGTTAGAGGGTGATAAAATACAGATAATAAGTTAGGGGGTTAGTGAAACTATAAAGCTTGGTTTCTTGTTACAAAGTTTGTGTAGAGAGTTGATAAACTATAATATTACATGTTCAAAGAGAGCAGAAGGTTGAAAAAATTTTTGGGTTAAAGGTTTACTCATGAAGTATAGTAAAGTGTCACTTAAGAAAGGGAAAATTATTAGAAGATTAGTCAAAGGGTTCTATAAAGGGCTAAGGGGAATAAGTTTGGTAGAGGGTTTTAGGCAGAACTCAAATAGATTATTAAATAAGGGAATTTATTTAAAATCAACTTGAATAAGTCTAAACTAATATAATTGTTTTTCTATTTTAGGTGTTAAAAGTTTAGAAAATCCCAGAATTATTGGACCATCTATTCCAAGTAAAATGTTTATTGTATTTGTTACTAATGTTTGCTAGATTAGACGATTAAATGAATTTAATGTATATCCAATTTAAAACTACGTGTTCTAATTAGTTGTTACTTATCCAATTTAATGTACCCGAAATTTGGGATATGACGTTATTCTTAATGGAATCATGTACCAAAATGATTGCAGTAAATTTTAGGGGGATCAGGATTGAAGATGACAATTTCCCCATACCATTTAGAAAGTTGGGATAAGGAGTGGAAAAATCCCAACATAGTTTAAACATATACATATATACTATAGAGTGTGATTGAGGTTATGAGTAAACCCCCATATTGATTGATGAACTAAATTAAAGATAATTAAATTGATTGTTTTTTGCTTGTTTGTTACATGAAATGTAAGTTCATTTAAAATTTGTTTGCATATGCAGTGTATGTGGTATTCACATACTAAGCAAAAGCTCACCCTTTTATAGAACCCCTTTTTTTTAGTTGTAGGTGTATCTGATGAGTTTATAGTGCATGGCAAGATAGGTATAGACTATTAATTAGGTCAAGATAGCGATTGTTTACTATAAGCACTATAAGGATTAGTAGATTTGTATTACTATATATAGATAGGCTCCATTTGACTCATGGTTAAAAGTTGACTCATGTATTTAAAGATTGTGTTGTAGGAACGATAGTCTCTAGTTATAAATTCTGTTTTATATTTAATGATTAGGTTACCTTTGCACAAGGTGAGTAGATTTTATTAAACATGCTTAGTGGATTGTTGTGGTTGTAGAGTAAGATCTCTAAGAGCTATTCAATGTTGATATGTAGAGTTTATGTCAAGTTTGTTTGGTAGTTATCATAGTTTCATGGAGATTTTACTATATTTTGAGCCTTTGCATGTCATAACCATGTTATAACATGTGGCGGGTTGTATATGTCCTAAGTTCTAAGGCATTACAAAAGCATTCATTAATTCTAGTAAAAGTGCACTACATAGGGATGCAATTGGAGCGGGTTTGGGATGGTTTTTATAAAAGCCTAACTCACTTTATAGGGTTTATCATTTCCTAAAACCCTATAAAACCTTAGGGTTTTTACTCATAAATCTAAAACTTGATCCTATATTGTTATGAACTTTATAGGAGCAGGTTGGGTTTTTATAAAATTCATAAAAGATAAGGAGAAAATAAAATAAAAAGTGGTTAGGTAGGGTTTAAAGTTATACTTGCTAACTTACACAAATAAAATTTGAAAATTAAATGCATTATATTGTATAGAAATTAGTATAGAGCATGCATGTTTCATAGGTTAGAAACAAATATTATCAATTAATATATTATTTTTTTATTAGGTCGGTTTCTCTTAAGGTTTTTTGGAGTTCCAAAATGTGACCCTAAACCCTATAAGGTTTTGAATTGTATCCCAAAACCTAATAAAAATCAAGTAGGTGGGTTTACCTTATAATCACTAGCCCAATTGCATCCTTAACACCACATCTACAATCACATAGGTGGAATCCATTTAATATACAATCAAATATTCCATACTTAATTGATTCATTAAGAGATAGTAGAATATGTTATCCTCTTTAACGATATTTAGCCATGAGTAACTTGTTCTTACCTCTTAAACCTTGAGACTAGTGGTTTTCTATCATTATCAACAAGGTTGTCAAACACACAATTCTATTTAAAATTACTAGAGGGTCTACTAAATTGAAATGTGGAATTGAAACATAGAAACACAAATTTTCATAAACTATGTAAATTAGCTTTCAATATTGTAATAATACATACAATAGTTATAGTAACGCAGCATAAACACATGAGATTAAATAATGATTTTTTATCACAACCGTTGATTATGTGAATACCCGGTGTGCGACCTTCAAATATCAATTGATTCTATGAATTCCTTGATATTTAGCATCTAAATTCAACAATTTTATGAATTTGAGAATTTGGGAGAAAAATAGAGCAATGGCAGCTCAAAATTTTGATAATATTCAATAATATCTCTATTCAATGCCCTAGGGTATATAAATAATAGTAAGCACAAAGTTGCTAAAAATAGAATATAAAAATTTTCCAACAATGGAAATGCCTAAAATTTGCTAAAAATAAAAATTCCTAAAACTTAAGGACACGTATAAAATTAGAAGACAAAGATAATGCTACAAACGACACTCAAAACAGAAGTGTCTATAAAAATTATAGGTAATATAAAAGTTACAAAAATAGAAAATTCAATTGTTTAAGGAATTAAACGAAGGAATTTCCCCTAAAAATGGATAGCTCAGCACCAAAGGTGCTAACATTTTCAAGTTAGCTTGTTTCCTTCAAAATAAGGTCCAAAAATCAAGAAATTGCGACTGACCCAATTTTGTCCAATTTCGCCGTGTACCTGTTTGCTAATAACTCCACCTCATCCTCCTCCTTAGGGTAGATAGAATTCTCCCTTGAATTGTCTTCATCTGAACTATCTGCATGTAGGGAATAAGATGCTTTACATTAAATACATTTGCAGTTCGAAGGTAGCTTTAATTTGTATGCATTAGGTGATTTCTCTATGATCTCCATTGGCCCAATCTTTCTAGCTGATAGTTGTACACACTAGTAGAAAACCTATCCTTAGTAAGGAAAACCCAAAAATAATCTCCTATGTCAAACTCTACATGTCGCCTTTTTCTATCAAAAACTTCTTTATATTTACCTGTAGCCTTTTGTAAATTGTGTGAACAATCTTGTGAATATCTTGCAGGCTATGGACAAACTCTTCTACCTTCCCATGAATCTTAGTTCATTTTGGCAATGGTAGCAAATCAAGTGGACTTCTATGAACAACAGAGTAAACCACATGGAATGGACTAAACCCTGTATTGCGGTTGACTGCATGATTATGTGCAAACTCTGCTTGACTTAGCTTTTGATCCCAACTCTTCACATACTCCCCCTACTAAACTCTTTAATAAATTTCTTTAGGATCTATTTACTACCTTAGTTTACCCATCTATTTGTGGGTGATAGGCACTACTAAAATTCAGTTGAGTATTGATCATCTTCCACAAACTTTACCAAAAATGGTTGAGAAACCTTGTATCTTTATTAGATACAATGGTTCTAAGCAACCCATACAATCTATATACTTCCTAAAGTACAACTGTGCAACACAGACAACATTTGTGGTCTCCTTGTAGGGAATAAAATGCACCATTTTAGAAAATTTGTCAACTACTACAAAGATGGAGTCATTACCTTGTTGAGTTTATGGCAACCCTAGAACGAAATCCATGCTCACATCGATCCAAGGTTGCGAAGGAATTGGAAGTGGCATATACAATCTTGCATTCATGGTTGTTCTCTTAGACACTTAGCAGACTCTACACCTCTGTACATACTTCTCCACTTCTTTACAAATAGTTGGGCAAAAATATGATGCATGTACCAATTGCAAAGTCCTATCTCGTCCCATATGACCCTCACCATGCAGTTCTTGATTAATTTAATCCCTCAAACTATAATTTGGAATACATAGCTGATTACCCTTGAATAAAAAACCATATTGTAGCAAGTATTTGTTCTGTCACCAGCTCTAATTCTTGCTAAAATAATAGAAAAGGAAGGGTTACCTTCAAGTAACTTAGCAAATGAATTAAAACCTGTACCACTACTTGCATTATGCTTAGAAGACTCCTATGTCTACTTAGTAACATCAACAACCCGGTTTGTGACACTACTCTTATGTTTCATGACAAAGGTGAAACATTCTAGATAGGCCACCCATGATGCATGATGAGATGACACTTTATCCTGACTGATGTAGGTGTTTCAAAGCTTCATGGTCAGTATATAAGATGAGTTCTTTGTGAAACAAATAATGATGTCAGTGCTTCATAGCTTGCACCATAACATAGAATTCCACATCATATGTGTACTATATCTTAGCTTGGCCCCTATTTAACTTCTCATTAAAATAAGTTATTGGTCTGTTGTTTTGGCTCAAAACAGCTCCAATCCCCACTTTAGAGGAAATCTGGCAACACTAAAATTGAGGTTGTAGTAAGACACACTTTAATTTGTTCAAAAGCCCTCTCTCCTTCATCAATCCACAAAAATTTCCCACCCTTCATATAGTCAGTACTTGTTTGCTATTTACCTGTTTTGCCATGTACCTGTTTGCTAATACCTCCACCTCATCATATAGAAAACTTAAAATAGATAATAGAAGATAAAAAAAGAAGAAACTAAGTTCTTTTTCCACTAAAAAAAATTATTGATCCATAATCTCAAATGCACATAAGAAGGAAAAGCAAAGCTAAAACTAAGTTTTATTATTTATTTATTTATTTATTTTTAAGTTATTTTATTTGAAACAAGTTATGAATTAAAGGGAGCCTAACAATTTAACTCATCTTGAATTGTTGATGGCATAAACTAAAGTAAATAAATTCCATTGTAAGCTTCACAACTAGAGTTGGAACTCAAAATGAAGGCTATAAACATTGAATAGGGGATTAGGGAGAGCGAAAGAGGAAACCAAATTAGAATGGGATAGGAAAAATGATATAGCGCCCTAATTGTTGATGGGCTTGTAGAAGTTCATCATTTTTTTTTTACTTTTTAGCCCATTTGATTCAAATAGTAGAATCAATAAATTCAATTAAAAATATTAAATTCTATCGAGTTTAGCATGTAGACTCAAGATTTTATCAGAGTCTACACAGAAAAGATTTTATACCTAATTTAATTTGAAAAAGTTCTTAGAATTGTAAGTTTGTAGAATCATGATTTTAATAACTATACTATCAACTATAGGGTTTTAGGCCTCCCTTATCTTCACATTTTATTAGTTTTAATTTCATTATACATTGGTCAACCAATATAAACTAATGTTGCATTTGGTTTGATGGAATGAAATTATTTTTTGCTTTCATTACTATGGAATAGATTTTCTCTTAATTGGTTTGCAAAAAGTTATAATATATGAAATATCTATTCCATGTGATGTTATTCCTTTCTTTTATCAGAGGGATGATTATTTCTTAGAGAATGTAACTTTTATTTTAAAAATACCATCAATAATAAATAAAAAGGAATTATTATTTCATTCAAGCTTTATTCCATTATAGTGAACCGAACATAACATAAATATTATACCAATTACAACATGATAGAAACATTTGGCAAAAAATGATGGCTATAAGGCTAGAATTTTTATTATTAACATCTTAACCCTTCCATTTCTTTTATGTAACTTTCATATAAGAATCGTAACATCAATTCTAGT
Source organism: Laguncularia racemosa (assembly GCA_037954665.1). NCBI lineage: Eukaryota > Viridiplantae > Streptophyta > Magnoliopsida > Myrtales > Combretaceae > Laguncularia > Laguncularia racemosa. Next base: position 27,296 of record JBBMOL010000851.1, read on the forward strand.
ATAATTCACAATACAAATATATCAATATCACTTTATTTCCACTATATTTATGCACCTTTACCTTTTATATCTATTTTATTTATATTTTCAATCTTGAATTTTCAAATTAGGTATAATCTTACCTTGTCAAATTCACCATAAGTTAATTACAAAATTCCTTGAAGTTATTTTAGACTAAATAACTCACTCTCTCTCTCTTTTTTCCCTCCTCAAATAAATAAACTTACATATAACTTTAGCACAAAACTTTTCCACATTTTATATATTCTTTCCGCTTTATAATTACAAAATCGCAAAGGTACTATACATGCATGCTCATGATTAATAAATCTGTTCTTACTAGTGGAAGCATTGTTCTAGTACTACGTTAGATTTAATTAAAGACACCCAGATTCTAATGCCCTTGGAGTTTCACTCATACTCACACAATGCCCTTTTATGCATTAGTTTTTTCCATATTTTCATAATTTCCCGAGAAAAAAAAAAACCTTTATCTTTTCAAGACAAATCTAATTTTGAAAATAATATAATATGTCAGCATAATAAAAAATAAACAACTTATGATTCCACATAATATATTATATTTATCAAAGATTACAAAATATACAACCCTTCCAACATCATATATAAACAAGTTAATACCACATAGATTAATTTTGAAGCAAACAGCATCACATAGAAATTAATTGGCACATTTTTTTTATTCCTATTTTTGCATACGTTGCATAAAATAATAGATAATACCATCCATATTAAAAAAAACAGACTTTCGAATTTCAACTTGTCTGATCTGGGGCAACAACACATGTACACATCATAACAAAACATATTTAATTTTGATTGCTGTTGAATGAGTGCATTCAGTGCATGCATATTATACGAAAGGAAGCGTGGTTCAATTTACAATGTTTCAAATTTTGAAGTAGCCATGATATTGTCATTTGATCAACGACTTTTCCAACTTCGATGCATCTATTCAGTATTTCAGAAGTAAATCAATCAAAAACCAAGATGATCACATGGCAAACTGAAAAGATAAACATTGTGTTCGATGTTGCTACAAAATTCTGTACATTATTTATAAAAGAAAAAATATATATTATGCATCGGTGTGAAAAAAGTTTAAATAAAAAAAAGGGCATAACAGTCCAGTGGCAAAGCCTGCTCATTTGTTACTTAGATTACACTGGTTCATATGCAACTCAAAAGATGCCAATATGTTATTTTTGATAGTATTGGTTCAGTTTTTAATTTTATTATTAATTTATATATTAATTGGTAATCAACAGTATAACTGAATAATAAGAATAAAAATTAGATTAACTCTATTAATATAACGGGTAAGACTGTATAAGATCATGAAATTAGGTGAGGAAGTTATTTGGGTTGTTCAACAATAAACATTGAATATATTGACCATAAAATAAAAATATTAGCACTACCAATAAAAACACACAAAGTTTGTTAATATATCCAAAGTTTGTGCAAGTGTTGATTTCATGCCCGAGGCACAAGCAAGACTTTGGTAATAATTAATTAAAAATACCTCCAGGTCTGGACTTAAAAAATTTATTACGTTAATGATTAGTGTTATAAAAAAGACAGTTATATTATAACAACCAGAGATGTGAATCTTGTAACTATATATCGCATCGTAAACATAATCTCTTAGTTTCAAACCAAAATAATAATAATAATAGGAAGGAAAATTTGAATTATTGAACCATAGGACATTGGCTTTCTTTTCAATTTCACGTACCAACTTTGGGTATTACAACCTTTCCTATATTTGATGAAAGGTAGAGAAAAAAGAAATAAATTAAATTTTGGGATAATTAAATAATAGTAAGCATTAATCTCTTTTACTAATAAGAGGGTAACCATTTCATTTTTCACATAAACCCAAAATAAAACACTTGTTGTTAGACTATTTTGTACATAGTCTTATAAACCTTAGTTGGCTAACTTTTCAATACGTAGCTGCCTTATAACTCTTTGCTAAATATAGAATCAAAAGAGAATCTTAGGGTAATTATCACTTTTTATATTTGATTCATCAATCTACCTAAAAATACAACATTAAGCCTCTTGATATTGAATTGAAACTCTATTACTTTACCTACTCTTTCTCTTGTTATCTTGATCATTTACCTATTATTAACTTGAGCGTTGGAGTGGTCACATCATAATCAACTCTAATAATCCCTATAACTAACCATCTAATCTCTCTTTTGATTGCCATCGTTATGGTCTCTCTCTCTCTCTCTCCAATTGGGAATTAGCTACACCAATCTAAGGTACATTTGATCTATGGTAACTTCCTATGTTAATTAATAAGGAGTTTATCAATAGATTCTAACAAGGTTTGTTTATTATCTTGGACAAAGAAAAGAACATTATGATATGATTGTAGTTACTTCCTCTAAAATGTTAAGTATTAATCCTATTTAACAATCAAGAGAGAGTAAATTAATTGCTTAAGATTTTAAAATTCTTTTTCAAAAGTTTTGTAAACTATTTCTTTTAATTATTGGTAGTGGTACTTAATTAAATGTAAAAATGAAAATTAAAATAAATAAATTACGTATAAATAAATAGAGTAAAGATAGTAAGATCAAACAAGTACTTATAGAGGTTCTTTTTTATGAGTCAAATCATTTCTTTTAACTTGTGGCCAAGGATCTAGTCATCTATACTGGTGTACTTCACTAATTAAAAGAAATCAAGATAGGAAAATACAAGTTATGTCACATGTTATTGGCTCCGACTCTATGTTGGCTCCCTATTTCTTACCATAGAAAATAATGCAAGTTTATAAAGTTCCCTTACTATTCTCTTAACTATCACCCACTAATGTTTTTAAAAAGTTTAGTGACTTTATTTGAGGGTTATAATATATATTTTTTTCTACACTTTGCATAATATCTCTAAATAATATTAAAAAGTTTTTTTTGGGAACATTTTTCTTTTCATTATATTATTTCTTATTATTGTCTCTTCTCAAGTCTTTGTGTAGCTCTCTTTATATAGCCATCATATGAATGTTAATATAAAAGTAGTCGTTGTAACAATATTTGCTCCATAAATAATTTGTCTGTTGGCCATTGTTTTTCTTTATGAATTGTCATACAAAGTGGTTTGCTACAATAATTATTATGAGATTCCATGAATAACTCGTTATTATTCCTCATATCTATATAGATTTGCTTCCATAAATATTGCAATATTTTCAATATTTTGCTCATTATCTGTTGCTTATAATATATCTCATATTTTGCTCCTTTCATGAACAATAGCCTAACAATATATATATATATTATTTTCATTCAAATCCTCTTCCGTAATAATTTTTGTATTTAAATATTTTTCCTTAACCTCTATAAGATTCCTTTAATTGCTTTCAAATGCAGTTTCTATCCATTTCTGACTAGTTCTAACTTATTTGTTCACCTTTTCCTTTTGCCTCTTTTTGCTATCATCAAAATAAGGGTACACTTTTTTTAAAAAAAGATAAGAAACAGTTACAATAGAGTTTCATGTAACAATACTTTTTCATTTTATACCATACCGGGAACACTCATATACATTTGAAAAAAAAATAAAAACCCAAAGACATGTCATTTATTGTCTAAATGAAGATTCCACATATCAAGAATATCATTTAACAAATTCTTACAACTATTTTCATACATAAAGATCCGATTCAAATAAAACTTATTAGCATGCATTAAAACTCTTCTATTAAAAAGATTCTTTATAGTTATGCATGAATATCTTCATTTCATTTTTTCCTTTTCCTATCGGATTTCATATAATATACCATAACATATTTATGAAATAACCACAATGATTTCTTAAGAGGATAATTATTAAGTAAATAAGCTTATTTACTTTGAGAGGAAGGATTAGGCATAAGAAAACAATACATTTGAATCAAAAATATTCTAATTCTTTGAACTTCCTTTTTCCCCTCTCAAAAGGGGATTACATATAGGGTGCTTTTGAGCTTCATGTTCAAATAAATTTGGTTCTTTTAATTAATTAAGGACAAATCTAAGATTTTTAAAGAGGTTCTGAATCAATTCTCAACTATATTTAGCTAAGTAATCTCAAATCTTAATTCAATTAAGTTGAATTTTTAGTGTAATCAACAAGATTAGTATTTAATATAATTGATTGAATTATTTGATCTACTTTTTAAACACCCCTTTTTTTGCCTTAGGAGTCAATAATTTTCAATAATAATCAATTTTCAATTTTCCTAAATTTTCCCAAATTTTTTCCCTAATTTAGCATAAAAAATAAAAATGTTCAAAAAATAAGAGTAAATGGGAAAACACTTCAATTTTGAAAAATGATTCGGAAATAGAAATAATGAATAATAAACAATTTTTACAAATTTTTGAAATTTAAAAAAATACAAAAAAAATAGAAAAATCGCATTGCATATATGCAATTTGCGAAATTAAAAAAATCAGGAAAGTGGGCTAGCTCAGCTGGCCCCGGACCATGGCTAGGCCGCACGCAGGGGGGCTGGGTCAGACGTTCGAATCGCGAGGAAGCAGTTTCCGCATTTTGCAATTTTTCGACTTATCCAGACACATGGCGGCATCTGATTGGCTGGAAGAAATGCACGCGTGGGGCGCGTGATCGTCTCTTACCTCGAGCCCGAGATCACCGCGAAGAAAAAATTCGTATTTCGGCCGTTTTTATTCGATTTTTTGCACAAATCCAACAGGTCTTCAACAAAATAGGATAAACATTTTTCTAATTAAAATCAAATCGCAACAAATCGTTGGATGGGCACAATCGGAGTTGGTTTTTCAACTGAAAATCCGATCACTTCAATCGGAGGAAATCTGAGCTTATCCAGCTCGTTTCAAGCGCCTATAAATAGAGGAGGAGATGAGGAAGCAAGAACAGAGATCAGAATTGCGAAGAGAGAGAAAAGAGTGTAGATCAAAGGAAACCCAAAGTTGCGATCGCCAATGGGAGTTGAGCCATCGCAAGGAGACTTTAAATGGGAGTAAACCGCCACCACCATCGGATTCAACACCATCAAGAAGCTAGGATTCGGCACTTCACCCCGCCGCAAAAGACCCCCGGGAACGCCGTAAACGACCCAAACCCCCGCCGCCGTGTCCGACCGATCCGATTCGACCCAAATTCGACCCGACCGACCCGACCCCGCACAGACCCGGATAAAGGGTAAGTCGATTTTCCAGTTTTTTTTTATTTATTTTTTTTGTTTATTTATTCTAAATTTTTATTTTTTTTTTATTGTATTTTTTTGGTTTTTTTTATTTGTTTAGTTATTAGTATTTATTTACTCTATTTTCAATAAATAGAAAATGTAGAAATTAGGTTTTTTAGGATTTAATAATGTAAAATAAAAAAATAAAAAGAATAAAAAAATAAATAAAATAAAAAAATAATAAAAATAAAAAAATGAAGAAAGCAATAAAAATATTAGGAAAATAATAGTAAAGTTTAGATTTCAAAATAGGATAGATAATAAACTTAGGATAAAATTTTTCAACAAAATAAAAAAAATCGCAAAAATCACAAAAATAACAAAAATCATAAAAATCAAAAAAATTAATAAAAAATAAATAAATAAGTTTTAGCACTTAGAAAAATCTTTTTCCCGTAAAATAAATCAAAATGATGTTTCCCTACAAAATCTTTTTCAAAATGAAATCAAGCTTAGGCTTAGAGTTTTAAAGGGAAAAATCCAAAAAATGGTAAGAACATAAATCGAAAGAAATTTCAAAATTAAAATTCACCAACACACTAAAGATTTTCAGAAAAGCGAACTACGGCTTGTTTGATCCTGAGTAGCAGGTACGTAGGCACCCATTCGGGTCAACCCATAAAAATTAAATGAAAAAATCCTTTTTCTGAAATAAAATTCAAAGACATAACAAAAATTAACAGAAATACAATGAAACACATTTCAAAGATAACAATTTAGGAATTAGTGGTAATCGCATAGGTTTTAATAGGTTAGCCTCTGGACTTAGAAACTCTGGTTTTCCCTTTTTCTCTTCTCACAAAAAACGAGAAGAGGAAAAAACGACGACTATAGTCCAAATTAAGACTAATCCGCTCCTTTAGTCTTAATACACTTTTTCCCCAACAACATTGGGTGGCGACTCCAAAATCAAACGAAATTCCCTAACTCAGGTCGAGGATCTAGATTAGATGAGCATGGGGTTATTTTAGATCGGATTGGGAAGGGAATTCCAAAAATTAGACTCGACAGGATGGCGACTCCATTGGGGACCCATACCAGCAGGCTAGCCACCTGAATCTCTCCAACTGTTCTCTTTAAAAAAAAATGTGTTTCAATCATTACTTTGTTAAACTAACTTTGCAGGATTTAGTTAGATTTTAGTTTTCTTTACTGTGGGGGTTTTGCATGCAAACATATGTTTGTGTGAGTAGATGGGGTCGAACCCGGACCGTCCTAGAAACCTAAGACGGGGAGCCATTGTGTAGGTTTCGAGCGAAGTGAGTTGATTCACCGTTCGGGACCGATTAGGCTACCCCACCCTATGCTTCGATATGGCCTGAGATCCATTTCTTCGAGAATGCGGGAGGCCATAGAGCTCGGGAACCAGTTAAACCAACCTACTTGCATACAAAAACATCGTACGAGGGGTTGAAAATTTGGGATGACAATGTAATGTTTGTTATTTTGTCCTTGAGTTCAGGCCCTATTTCCCTGTAACTTTTTCATAGTTCGTTTGAAACTAGGTTGTTTCCTATTGTAATAGATGGCTAGCAGTGTAGTGCCGCCTCCTCCGCAAAGAGATTTGGGTCCCAAACCTTTGGACCCAAAATTGGTACTGGACCACTGGTTACCTTGTACAACCCAGAGGAGCAGGCCTTCATCTAGCAGAAGATCGGCCCCATCCTCTCACTGACTAAGGCAGAGGCGAATTTACCTAGGGTTCCGGGCCATGCTCCAGTTATGGGAGATCGAGCCCACAGCTTCTTCATCGGGCCGCATGAGATCACCCTACCCTGGGGGAGTACACCCAGTTGCTACAGGCTCCAGCACTGACTGATCAGATTTACACGCCAGACCTCGGGGCCGGCCCAGCCGGCACCTTCAATAGACTGCTGGGCATCCGCAAAACAGCGGTCAATAAAGCCCTGCAGACTGTAATGGGTATTGCATACGAATGGATGACTTAAAGCCTGGTTTATTGCCCGAGAAACAATGGGATAGAAAGGACATCCTGTGTGGAGACCCTAAGACTTACAGATAGAGAAGGGTGAACGCTTCATTTTGACAGCCTCGCCACCATACTGTTCCCCACCGGAGCTTTCTATATTCACACCGGGTTGCAAGCTGGTAACCCAATTCCTGGAGGGAAGATCTTACATCCCGGCTCTACTGGTTGAATAGATCCGAATTTGAATTTCCTTAAGAAAAAGGGGCCATGGATCCTCCACTCCACATCAACCTTCTGCTAAATGGTTCGTAAGCCACCTCAAGTGCTTCGGCTGAACATGGTCAGGAAAACCCTACCCAACAGGTGGATCTAGTGGATTCCTGTATAGAAAAGGTGAATTTAAACCTGACGACATTACCAGCCACATTTGGGTAGATCTGCTTAGAAGCCTTAACGCCAAAGATTTTCTATGACACCAGGGGGAGTTGCTGCGATAAAATCATTTTTAACCTTAGTAATTTCCAAGCAGTGCCATTAATCGGGATCAACGATGTATGGGATATCACCCCAACTCCGTAGTCCGCCAATTGGGTACCGTCCAAGACATAGTTTATCGCCTTCACTCAAGAAATCACCTTTGAGTATCAGGATCCGAACCTGTTGGTAGCCGACAAATTTGCTAACTGGCAGAGGTCAAAGCACTTTGGGAAGCTAGAATCGAAAGCCCGAATGTGGACCTCGGCGAGCTAGATGGCGAAGTGGAAAACACCGACCACTAGAGAGTTTGTAATCCCCAGCTATACTAGACAGGGAAAGAGCATCCCGGGGTTTTCCAGACGTCACCCAGCCAAACCAGAAAAGATCAACCCAAAGGACAGAATCTACCGGGAGCAGGTCAAGGCCCGATGGAAGTATACTTCGAAGCTGTAGACATAAGAAAGACATCTGGAAGGGACGCTTTAGGGAATTTGACCAAGAAACAAGGCCCTGGAAGCACAATTAGAGAAGTCCCAAAGCTAGGGTCAAGGAGCTAGAAGCCATCATCGGGGGGGAAAGCCTAGCCTCCACTACAGAAAAACCAAAAGAGCTGGGAAATAGAGCATTATTTGTAATCTTTCATTTTTATTGAACTCCAGAATTATTAATAAAAGTAAAGTTTTAATAATACATTGTCAATCAGTTTGTCAACCTTTTTTATCTTTAGCATCCGCTGACACATGCATACATTCTTGCATCCATTACACTAAAAAAAAAAAATGCGCGTCCAGGTATCAAAATAGCTTCCAAGCAACCGAACCCACCCAAAGCCCATCGTTCGCGCTCAAGAGCAAAAATGGCCAACAGCATTGACAACCGCCACAACACAACGCTGAAGCTGCCCAACTCTAGATCATATCCCTAGAGCAAACGGCCAACAGCTGCTGCCCGGGTTCACCTCTTGACTGAAAGCATCGGCCTCCTGCGCAACACCCAACTGACCAAGAAGAGTATTCAGGGCCAGAAGGGAAAAGCAGTGGAGGGACACCTCCGGAATACAAAAATCAATTCCCACCTTAACCCAGCCTTCGAGTATGAGCCAAAGGGTCAGCCAGGGGCCGACCTCTGATGATCTGAAAAAGGAAATGGAAGAGAGACAAAAGGGATGGAGAAGCGACTCTTCCAGCAGCTCAATGACAAATAAAAACTATTGAAGGCCCTGATGGTTTTGAGCAGGCCGAACAACTAACCTGCCACATACAGGGAATGGGCATACCCTGACAAGTTCAAGACCCCAGTTTTTGAAAAGTATGATGGGCCCCGGCTGCCCCAAGATGCATACTAGGCATATGCCTGGAAAATGACAAGTATGCTAAATTACGATAAACCCAAATGCTCCAGACCTTCCAGGACAGCCTCACAGGCCCCGCATTGGTCGGGTATGCCCACCTCGACTTCAACATTGTCAACACCGGGGAAAAAGCAGCCCGACCCTTTTTATGATCAATACAAGTTTAACATTGAAGTTCCCCATCTGTAATCGATCTGGGGAGTCTCCGAAAAAGACTTACTGAGCCGTTCAAGGAATATCTCAACGCTGGACGGCCCAAAAGCCGCCAGGGTAGCCACTCCGATATCTGAAAAGGAATTGACATCCATATTTGTCAATACCTTGGGGACAAAACTTATTTTTCACATTTGGTAGGCCAACCTCTTCCATTTTGCAGAAGTAGTGGCTGTAGTTGCAGGATCGAGAATGCCATCACCACTGGCAGGCTCCAATCAATGGAACCTCCTAGGGGTCACACCAACCCAAAGGCCCTTGGAGGAAACAGAGTTAAAGAGCCCACAGTCAGTACAGTGCATTCTAGTAAGGCAGAAAAACCTGGGACTGGGGTAACTTTCCAAACCACAAATACCCCAGCCCAGCAACCTACACGGGTCATACACAGGTCGCCAGGCCCCCAAGCAGTTCACTCCAATCCCCATACCGCTCAGTCAGGTCTTCGCCCGGTTGAGGTCAGACAACTTGATTATTTTTCGAACTCCCCAACGACCGATACGGCCCAAGAACTTCGACTCCAACCTCAAGTGTGACTATCACATGGGTCAAAGGGGCACTCCACAGATGGGTCTGGAGGCTCCGGCACAAAATCCAAGACTTGATCGACGCAGGATCATAAAATTTGGGATTTTGCGAACACCCCATCACCCAATGTCAACACCAACCCTTTTGCCCAATCACAGGCCTACCATCAACATGATCACGTCAGAAGAGTCAGCTCCCAAATAAGCCCTTAAATAGAATCCGACTGAGCAACCCGCTTCGGAGAGACTCCAAAGCGCACATTAAAGGAAAGGGTTTATCCGGGGACCCCAGGGTTGGCACTTTGGGAGAATCACACGGAAGTTTTAATACCTGGAAAAACTATTCTTACACCCCGACTGAGCAAGGGCTGCCTGTGGTGGGGGCCGGGAATTGAGAAGCAAGACAATCTAGCAAAGGAAGAGGGAAAGACCATCAACAGACAATTCTCAAAACCCCCGGGGTTAAAAGATGCTATGAGGACAATTAGTCGAGGTGCAAATCCCGAGGAAAAGGTATGTATTCAATGTTCCCGTACCAGCAGAGAATTACAAGGTGCACCATTCGACTATCGGCCCTCGAACAAGAGCGACCTCCTATAGTGGGAGGTATCACCCACTCTGGAGATTATACATCCAAAGTATAAGAGCCCGACCGAAGAACCCAATACGGAGAAAACAGAGGAAGGGGGAAGAGGGTCTTGCTGCATTTAACGAAGATGGAAAAGGGCCACGAATACAAGATCATGAACATTGAATAAATTTCCCGGGCGCAATATCTCTCATGGGCCTTCTTACCACATCTAGCCCCACATGAAGCACTCTTTAAAGTGCTAAAACAGATTAAAAGTCCCGGGGGGTATTGCTATAGACAAGATGGGTCACGGGGCAAACTTTTATCTTTACCATAGTCAAATATCTTTCTCTCCAGAAAGCTAGGAAAAAGAGAAAACCAACATACCAAGCCACTATTCATAGTGGTCCGGTGCAATGACACCATCGTCTCCCGAGTACTTATCGACAACGGATCATCCCTCAACGTCTGCCCATTGGCAACCCCTCGACTTATTGGGGGTCGATCCAAGCAACATAAAACCTAGCTCCACAGTGGTCAGAGCCTTCGACGGGTCGAAGAGAGACATTGTGGGGGAAGTGAACTACCAAGTGGAAATGGGTCCACGAGTTTTCCCCACATCTCCTTCCAGTCCTCGACATCCCAAGGTCTTTTAACCTGTCCTGGGACGACCCTGGATACATGCCGCTGGTGCCATCCTCTAGTCTCCACCAAAAGGTCAAATTCATCACAAAGGGGCAGATAGTTACAGTACTGGGTGAGCAGGATTACGCCATATACAAGAGACTACCATACCTTACATCGGGATGAAGGTTCAGAAGACCTGGGTTGCAGATTTTCAACGAAGTGAATGTGGTGACCAGCAAGGAGGGCCATCAGTTTAAAGAGGGCACACGGGACCTTCGACGGGGGTATGTTCCTACGGCCGCGGAAGAAGCAAAAAGTAAGGGGTGTTTAAAGGCAGAATGAAGGGGAAGCTGATTGATACCCAGATGTGCATCCCACCTCTCCAACAATCTTTCCGAAGGGCAAATACCATTCAAGAGCTTCGATAAAAAAAAAGGGGACAAAAAACAAAGGGGAATCAATCTCCCGCATGTCCAACCAACATCCAGCTCTAAAACAATTGGGTTTTTGTTGTCCTATCAATAGCGCTAGTTAGCTCAAGAGAGAAAAAAATCATTGAACAAATTTATTGAGACTATTTATCGAATTCCATTACAGTTTGTTTCTTTTATTATTATAATGATTTCATTTTTTAATGTCATTCAGATCTCCCACCATCGAACATCAGGATATTTTGCGCAAGTAGAACGTAAAAACGCTGATATCGTTCCCAACGCTGGGTCAGTTGTTGAAGACGATATCTTAGACCACAAAATAATACAAGAAAATGGCTAAAACATGAACAAAGCGGAATCTCGATCGACGAGCCTGTGGAGACAGTAAATCTGGGAAGCATGGAAAACCCTAAAACCTCAAAATCGGGACCATTTGATGTCGAGCAAAAATGTGAATAACCGAGCTATTAATCGGAATTTTCATATTTTGTTTCCCGGGTCAAGGGTGACATGCCAGGGCTAGACCAGTCGATAGTAGTTCACAGGCTTCCCACAAGGAAGATGTCAAACCTAAAAAACAAAAAACTAAGAAGATTTAGCCCGACCATCTTGATAAAAATCAAAGAAGAAGTCAAGAAACTACTAGAAGTAGGGTTCATCGAAGTATCCGACTCCCTAGAATGGGTGGAAATGTATCCCCCGTTATAAAAAAGAACGGAAAAGTGCGCGTATGCGTGGACTTTCGGGACTTAAACCAAGCCACGCCAAAGGATAATTTCCCCCTACCTCATATTGATGTTCTAGTGGATAAACGCGGGAAACCATCTCTTCTCATTCAGGGCGGTTTCTCGGGATACAATCAAATAAAAATGGCCGAGGAAACAAGACCAAAACAACCTTCATCACGACATGGGAACTTTCTGTTACAAAGTCATGCCCTTCGGTCTGAAAAACGCCGGGGCAACGTATCAAGAGCCAGGGTCGCCATACTTTACGACATGATGCATCGTGAGGTTGAGGTATACGTCGACGACATGATAGCTAAATCCAAGAAAGAAAAGCCATGTAGATATCCTAAGGAAGTTGTTTAAACGACTGAGGAAATTTCAGTTAAGTTAAACCCGGAAAAATGTACTTTCGGGTTACAACGGGGAAATTGTTAGGGTTCGTCATCAGCCAGGAGGGCATTAGATTGGCCCTGACAAGGTAAAGTCCATATTAGAGTTACCTTCCCCACGCTCCGTTAAAGAATAAGAAGCTTGCTGGGGAGACAAATTAATATAGCTCGGTTTATCTCACAACTCATCGACAAATGCCGGCCGCTATTCCGTCTGTTGAAAAAAGAACGCCGCAATAGAAGGGGACGACGAATGTGAAGAAGCGTTCAGGACAATCAAAGACTATCTTATAAAACCCCCGGTTTGATAGTCCCGAAACAAGGAAAACCCTTATTCTTGTACCTCACCATACTCCCGAATCCATGGGATGTGTGTTGGGCAGAAAGATGAAGAGGGAAGAGAACGTCCCATATATTATTTGAGCAAGAAGTTCACAGATGGGAACAAAGGTACTTAGAGGGGGAGAAGACTTTGTGCGTTAATTTGGGTCATGCATCGACAAGGCAATACACCCTTTACTAACATATTGACTGTTGACAAGACATATCCCTTGAAATACTTGGCAGAGAAGCCAGCATTGATGGGTAGAATCTCTAAATGCAGAAAGCTTCTATCCCAGTTTGACATCACGTATGTAAATCAAAACTCGATAAAGGGGCAAACCTTAGCCAATCAGTTGGCCGAACACCCTGTCGAGACAGATACCCAAGAAATACAAGTCCAATTTCCGGGCGAGAACATATTAACAGTAGAAAATATGCCCGGGAGAAAACTCTGGGAGAGAGCAGAATGGTGGTGGAAACTTTTTTTTCGACGGGCGGGCCAAGTATTCGGTTGTGGGGGTTGGGGCGTATTGATATCCCCAAACGGCACTCAATTCCCTGCAGCGACAAGACTTATATTTTCCTATACCAATAATATCGCAAATATGAAGCATGTATTCTTTACCTCAAGATGGCCTGCCAAATGGAATCCGCAAATTAGAATGTACAGGGGCCTCGTCGCTCATCATACTACAAACAAGAGGGGGAAAACAAAACTAAAGACCCCAAACTGGTACCGTACCCTCAACACTTGACAGAGTAATGAGAGTTTAAGGCAATCACCTCACGACATCCCGAGAATTCAGAATCAGTTCGCAGGACCCCAGCCACACTACGTCCGTGATTCAAATAACAGAGGGGCCGAAGTTCAACCGATGAAAAAAGACATCGAAGTCGGCCCGCTTATTGTTTGACAATTGAAAAATACAAATGATAAGCCCTGGTATCACGAATCAAGACCTTCCTCCAGAAGGTAAATACCCTGAAATGGCTAAGTAAGAATGACCAAAGAACGCTCAGAAGGTTGGCAAGTCATTTCTTTTAAGTGGTCTATACTCACAAAGGGGTCATAGATACCCCCCTGTTGAGATTGTGGACAAAAATGAAGCATGCGAACTCATGAAGGAAATACATGAAGGGGTATGTGGACCTCATATGAACTCTACATGTTGGCCCGAAAAATCATGAGTTTAAAGGGGATTACTGGTTAACCATGAGTCGATTGCATAAAGTAGTTAAGCACTGCCATCTGTGCCAAATAACCAAACCGGATCAATGCTCCACCCAACGAGCTACATTGTTATCGCGCCGGGCCTTTCTCCATGTGGGGAATCGACATAATCGGCCCAATCACTCCAACGGCATCCAATGGCCACAGATTTAACCGTACGATTGATTACTTCACCAAATGGGTAGAAGCGTCATCAATACCAATGTCACAAAAGGGTAATAGTCCGCTTCTTTAAAAAGGGGCATAATAGCCCGATATGGAGTTTTCCCGAGTCGATCATCACGACAATGGTACCAAATCTCAACAATAAATCGATGACAGGTTTATGTCAACAATTCCACATAAACCACATAATTCAACCCCCCACCAACCTCAAATAACGGGGCAGTAAAGCAGCTAACAAAATATCAGAAGATCATCGAAAAATGACAACAACTTACAAAGATTGGCACGAAATGTTACCCTTTGCTCTCATGGCTTATAGGACTTCAATAAGAACATCTACGGGAGCTACCCCTTACTCATTGGTATATGGTATAGAAGCAGTGCTACCAGTGGAAGTCGAGATACCATCATTCAGAATCTTGTCAAAACTCAATTAACAAATCGGATTGGGTAAAGAAAAGCTTGATCATTGAATCTGATTGATGAAAGAAGACTTACCCCGGGTATGTCATGGTCAGTGTTACCAATAGAGGATAGCTCGAGCATTCAACAAGAAGATGAGACCTCGTACTTTAAAGAGGGGGATCTAGTACTAAGAAAAATTCTCCCAACGCCCAAGACTCCAGAGGAAAATTCACTCCAAATTAGAAGGCCGTATGTGGTGAAAAAGGTTTTGTCAGGTGGTGCTCTATATTAACCAGATGGGTGGTCCAGAATTGAGGACCCCGCAAAAACAGATGCTGTAAAGATGTACATCCTTAGGCAAGGGGAAATTTAAATTTTGCCAATGTTTATGAAAGCCAATTTCGATACAAAGTTCGTCGAGTCGAGTTTTTACTTTTCTACAAGCAAAGCTAATATCCCTGAATGGTCAACAATCCCAAACAATTTTCATCACAATAAATACACCTAAACACATTACCCACCACTTTGTCAATGAAAGATAAACACTAAAAGATAATGAATCTTAATGTAATTTGTGATATAAATTTTTTCTACTCCTAAGCATTAAAACTGAGCGCATTATTAGGATAACATTACCGTCGAAAGAGCTTTGCGCATAAAGAAAAGAGGCACATCAAGATTTTCAATCCAGTGTCAAGATAAGAAAAAAAGAAGCAGGAGCAAACCAACACGAAGGTTCAGTTTTTTTGGTTGCTATCCGAATAAACTGGCAAGCATATAAAATAGGTAACTATCATCACATCATGAAAGGCATCACATCATCTAGCTTAGTAAGAAGCATGTTCAAGAGTACTAGATGAGTCAGCTCATAATGAAGCACGTGTCTAGACATTCCTTTAAATTGGGTTAGTCAGCCCAATAATGGGCCCCTTTCCCGAAAAAACCTGTTCTCAGGGTCACTCATAAGGGCACCTTTTTAGACAGTTCTATTTTAGGTTAGTCAGCTCTTGGGGCACTTTCCTAAAAATCAATCCCAAAGGGGGAGTCCAGCCCAATATGGGCACTTTCCCTAAAAAACCTGTTCTCAGGATCAGCTCATAAGGACACCTTTTGAGATAGTTCTATTTTAGGTTAGTCAGCTCTTGGGGCACTTTCCTAAAAATCAATCCAAGCGTTAGTCAGCCAAATGGCACTTTCCCGAAAAAACCTGTTCTCAGGGGCAGCTCATAAGGGCAACCCTTTTGGACAGTTCTATTTTAGGTTAGTCAGCTCTTGGGGCACTTTCTAAAAATCAATCTAAGGGTTAGTCAGCCCAATATGGGGACTTCTCAAAAAAACCTGTCCTCAATGGTCAGCTCATAAGGGCACCTTTTGAGACAGTCTTATCTAAGTTAGTCAGCCCAAGATGGGGACTTTCTTAAGATTTATCAAAGGGTTAGTCAGCCCAATATGGGCACTTTCCTAAAAAACCGTTCTCAGGGGTTTGCTCATAAGGCAACTTTTGAGACACTACCACAGGGTTTGTCAGCCCAAGATGGACACTTTCCTAAAATCTATTTTAAGGGTTAGTCAGCCCAATATGGCACTTTCCTAGATTCTCCCGTTAGTCAGCTCTTGGGCATTTTCGGAAACATCCTTCCCAAACAGTTGCTAGTCTAACAAGACGCTTCTGTCGACAGTAGCCAGCTCATAAGGGCGCTTCTTAAGTAAATTTTCTTTCCAAGGTTGCAAAATCTGATAAGACCTTCTATCATCATTTTTCATACATTCCTACTCGATGCTTGAGATGTGTCCGGGCGCCAATTAGTTAGCCCATAAAGCACTTTTTTGGGGAGGAACATTACCTGAAAATTTTTAGGAACATCTTCAACCGTAGGATTATTACTCTTGGGGCATTTTCCTACTAAACCTAATTCAAAGGTTAAAAATGGCGTCTTTTGTTTGTTTGTAGTTAAGTTTTTCAAACTTTACCCCAAAGAGGGGCAGCTGTAAAACACCCCATTTTTGCCCTAGGAGTCAATAATTTTTAATAATAATCAATTTTCAATTTTTCCTAATCAAATCGCAACAAACGTTGGATGGGGACGAATCCCCGGGGGTTTGGGTTTTTTAAGAAAATCCCATCAGCTTCAATCGGGAGGAATCCGAGCTTATCCATTTGGTTTTTAAGCGCCTATAAATTGAAAGGGGAGAAAGAGGAAGCCAAAAAACAAGATCAAATTGCGAGAGAAAAGAGAAAAAGTGTAGTTTTGGAGGAAAAACCCCAAAATTGCGACCCCCGATCGGAGTTTAGTACCCCAAAGGGGACGTTTTTGGGAGTAAACCGCCCCAAAAAACGGGGTTTTTAAAACCCACAAAAAGTAGGGTTTGGCACTTTAACCCCCCGCAAAAAACCGCCCCGGGAAAAACCCGGGGGAACGCCCCCCCCCGCCGTGTCCGACCGACCCCGACCCCGCCCCCACCCGGGGTCAAGGGGAAGTCGGGTTTTCCCAAATTTTTTTTTTTTTTTTTAAATTTTTTTTTTTTTTATTTTTCTAAATTTTTTTTTTTTATTATTGTTATTTTTTTTTGTTTTTTTTTTTTGTTTTTTTTTAGTTATTTATTTACTTATTTCAAAAAATAGGGAAAAGGGAGAAATTAGGTTTTTTTGGATTTAATAAAGTAAATAAAAAAAAATAAAAGAAAAAAAAAATAATAAAATAATAAAAATTTAAGAAAAACAATAAAAATATTGGAAAAAAATAGTAAAATTTTAGATTTTAAAAAAGGGGTTTTGATAATAAAATTTTGGATAAAAAATTTTCAACAAAAAAAAAAAAAATCACCAAAAACCAACCCCCCAAAAATTAACAAAAAACAAAAAAATCATAAAAATTAATAAAAAAAAAATAAAAAGTTTTAGCCCCTTGAAAAAATTTTTCCTCAAAAAAATCAAAATTTATGTTTTCCCCCACCCCAAAAAAATTTTTCCCAAAAAGAAATCAAGCTTAGGCCCCCGAGTTTTTTAGGGAAAAATCCAAAAAATGGTAAAAATAAAACGAAAGAAATTTCAAATTAAAAATTTTTCCCAAAACAAAATAAAATTTTTTAGAAAACGGGAATTTGGGGGTTTTTTGAATTTCCCCCCCCAGCCCGGTTCGTAGGAAACCCTTTTGGGGTCAACCCAAAAAAATAAATGAAAAAATCCCTTTTTTCGAAAATAAAATTCCCCAAAAAACATAACAAAAATTAACCCGAAACAAAAATGAAAACCCCCCATTTCCCCAAAAATGAAAAATTTTGGAGATTTGGTGGGGAACCGCAAAGGGTTTTTAAGGTTAGCCTTCCGGGCCCAAAACCTGGGTTTTTCCCTTTTTCTCCCTTTTCCAAAAACCCCCAAAGGGGGAAAAAAACCCGATATATTTCCCCAAAAAAGGGCTAATGTCCCTTTTGTCTTAAATTTACTTTTTCCCCCAAAAACAGGTTTGGGGGGCGACTCCCAAAAAACAAACCCAAATTTAACTCAAGTTTGAGGTTAGATTAGATGGCAAAAGGGGTTTTTTTTTTAGATTGGATTAGGAATTGGGGAATTTAAAAAATTGCTCGGGCATACCCTTTCAATTTTATGGAATTTAGGGGAAATTTGGGGGGATCCCAAAAGGGGGTCGAAATTGAAATTTGTGGGCTTCCAAAGGGGTAAGGTAATCCCAAAATTCCCAAAAATTTTTTAAATTTTGGGCATTTAATCTTGATATAGTGTTTGCTTTATTAAAACTATGGTTTAGTTAGTTAAATTTTTTGTTTTAATTTTTTTTAAAGCTATTGCAAGAATTGATGGTTGGGAATAGCAACAATGTTGGTTTAGGGGCTTTTTTGCTAAAGAAATCCCTTTGATTACCTTCAAAGTTAAGGTGTTGTTGTTTTTATTTTTAATTTTTGGGGTTTAAATTAATGGCTTTGTGAATCTATATAATGTTGATAGGTTTGTTTTATTGGCTATTTGAATTTAAAAATGGGTATATAAGTTGAATTTGCTAATCATAAAATTGTAGGTATTGGGTTTGATTTTGAAAATGGGTAATTTGATAAAAAACCATGTTCTATGATGTTAGGGATTGTTTTGATTGAGTTTTAATAAGTAAAATTTTTGAACAAAAAATACCGCCGTCCCATGGGTTTGTAGGTGAGTTTTGGGGTGATTTTGAGTTTCTTTTGTTATTTAATTTTAATATTGGATTAAAGGGGTTTAAATGTTTGGTAGAAATTGATCAATTGATTTGATTTTTGTTAAAACCCCCTTGTTCTAGAATAAGGTGTGTTTGATTAAAATTTTTGTTTGATTTTTTGTTATTTGATTCATGATTGTAAAAAAGTGGATTCATGGGTTATGTGAAATTAGAGTTAAAAAGAAGTATTTTTTATTGTTAATTGGTAAAATTTAGAAATTGAAAGTTGTAGAGAGCCAAAATGGTTTTTGGGGGTTTAAGTCTAGCATAACTTGGATTCGATTATCTAGATTAAGTGATAGGGTTAAAAAGTCAAGTTTAGGGTTTTGGGTAATTAAGGGAAGGTTTAGGGAGGGGCTTTAAGAAAGGGCCGTTGGACTAACAGTTCGCTTTTAAACCCTTTTTTAAAAAAGTTTTGTATTGAGGGGTTGAGGGGAATTAGCTTGCTAACTCTTCTATCCCCCAAAAAGGAATTGGGGACCAATGAAAATTTTAAGAAAAAAATCAGGGAGTAAGTTTTTAATGGCTTTTTCAAAGAATACCGGATTATGCTTTGAAAATACTTCCCAATAGAGGAAAATTCATTTTAAATTTTACAAGATCCCCCAATTTTTAAAATTGAAGATTGTTGGAATAAAGAAGGGAGGCTTTGTGATGCCGGTACCTTAGGGTGGTTGGTCCTTGAACCATGGCTTATTAAGCCCTAATATATAGGTCACGATTTTTACTACCGTTATATTATGGGTCAGGGCCCTTATGATTGAAAACCATTGATTCTTAGCCAATGTAGACTTTTCCCGTTGGTTTTTTAATTTCCCCGCTTGTGTTTCTTGTATTTTCCCTTTTAATTTTCCAAACTTATATAGTTTTTTTGGGGGTTTTTCAAAAGGGGATTTTTTGGATTAATTTTTTAAGGAAAACTTTCTATGTTCTTCATCGAAATCACCCCGATCCAATTAAAGATAACTTTTTTTAATCGTAATTTTTTTAAAAATTTGGTTTTAATTCGTTTTTCGAGTTAGGGTCAAATTGTTGCTTGTTTCCCAAGGCGATTTAGGGGGACTTTTCCATTGATCGGGGGTTTGGCAATCAAACCAAGGGTTGCATCATTTGGGGGGCTTTGCTCTTGGAAATCAGGGTTTTTTTATCCTTTACAATTTTTGCGATTTTTGTGTTTGTTTAATTAGTCTTTTGAATTCGATTGTTCGAATTTTTTGGGGTTTTTTTTTTTTAAAAAAGTTTTCCATTGAAATTGTTCTTTAATTTTAAATTGTTTTAATTTTTTGGGAGATTGCTGGTTTTTTCTTTGATGTTTTCCCCAAGAGTTTAAAAAAAAAAAAAAGGGAAGAAAAGGAGAAGAAAAGAATTAAAATATAAAAAAAAAGGGAGGGGGGGGGGGGGGGGGGGGGTTCACGAAAATTTTCTCTTAAAAAATTTAAAATTAAATTTTTCCCTTTGTTCTTAGCAATTAAAAAGTCATTATTTGCTATGATAAGGGTTTTTGTTAAAGAATTGTGGGGAGATTTATTGATCAATTATACACGTATTCTTGAGTATACACACGAATTGATCCTATCTGAGTGTAAACATGAGGGAGTTAAGAGGAAAAAAAAATTATTTTTTTTTTGTTATTGAAATTTTATTGCAACTGTGGAAAAATGGTAGGGGGGAAACAGTGGGTTCTGATAGAGGGATTTATGAATTAGTCCAAATCAATTTAAAAATTTTAAATAGAAGGTTAATGATCTTGAATCTCCTTTTAAGCATAGGTTTTCAGAAATATGGAAAGGGAAGGGAAGAATATTTAAATTGATGTAAAATTTGGAGGTAAAAAGGGGGGTTCAAAAGGGAGGGTAATAATTTAGGGGGCATTATGATCTTGAGTTGTATTTTAAGCGGGGGGGGAAAAATAAACATGTATTTGCTTTCACAATTATGCTGAGGGAAAAAAAGGTTTAAAAAACAACAATTGAGTTTACTGATTTTTCCAGTTTGGTGGGATAACGTGGTTTGAGGGAAAGGGCAGGAAGAGACCAAATTGGTTATGGGAGGGGATAAGGTATAATGAGAAAAAGGTTTATACCTATCAACTTAGGGGTTTGTTTGAAAGTTGAAAAAGGGGACTCAAGTTTATGAGTGTTGAGGGTATTTTAAAAAGATGGGGGTCGAGATCAGCTAAATAGAAGAAGATCGTGAAGCTAAAAAATTTTGGAATTTGTTAAGGCCCCTGGAGATATTGACTTTTCTATTTCAAATGGGATGGGTAACACGCATAAAGCATTTTTAAGGGAGAGGGAGTTAAAATCCCAAAGGTTTTTTCTAGGTGGGGTCTACTTTTTTCTTTCAGGGGGAAAACAAATTGGGGAATCTAAAGGGTTCCCCAAAAAAAATGCAAATCTAAGGAAAACTGCTATCCAAACTGAAATAAATTTAAATTTTTTATTAAAAAGTATATAAATGTTTCAAGTGTAAGGGGTTAAGCACATTGCCTCTCATGTCCAAATAAGGGGATGGTTATTTAATATTGTGTTAGGAAATCAGCTAATTGAGGGGAGATGCCATTGGGGGAATGTAGCATTTGATAAAAGGGGCTTGTGAAAGGAGATGTTTACTGGGGTGCCAAAA
This sequence comes from Laguncularia racemosa, assembly GCA_037954665.1. NCBI lineage: Eukaryota > Viridiplantae > Streptophyta > Magnoliopsida > Myrtales > Combretaceae > Laguncularia > Laguncularia racemosa. The sequence goes on from JBBMOL010000851.1 coordinate 48,749, forward strand.
CATAAAACCTAAGGGAAAATATATGAGGAAAAGGTCATATCTTCCAAAAAATCCGGGTGGTAAGGTATGTAGCGTGATCATTGATAGGGGATTGCACAAATTTGCAAGTTCTTTTATGGTTGAGAATTGCATTCCCTATAATGAAGCATCCTACCAAAAAGCTAAAAGGGTTGAAGAATGTAAAATTTAAAATAAAAAATGGTTGAAATTTGATTTTCCATTAGTAACACAAGGATAGGACTTTGTGAGTTGCACCTATCATGAGCATCTCCTTTTGGGGGGTCTATGGTTTTTGATGGGAAGGCAGTCATGAGGGTACCAAATTGTACAAATTTGTAATGAATAATAGATCATTATGCTAACACCTAAACCTTTGGAGGCATATAGGTCAAGTTAAAATAGTGAAAGAGTGAAAAAGGAAAAAAAAAAGGGTGAGTAATAAAAAAGGGAAAGGAGTGATAAAAAAGGAGAAGTAAAAAGAGTGGAGAAAGCAATGAAGAGGCATAAAAGAAGAGTGCTTTTTAAAAAAGGAAAAGGTTTAAAAGCTATGTCGACGGGGCAACCATTACTTGATACGTACAAGGATTTTTTTTTTTACAATTAACGATTTAATTATCTTTGCTTATGTGGTTTGTTTTCGTAGGAGTTTGAAGAGTTATTTCCAAGGACTTCAGATGGATTATCCTTTAAAGGTGTTGAAGGAAATTTTATTCCAGGTCATCTATTCCTAAAAACCCCCTAAAAGACCCAATCGGAAGGCCCAAATGAATAAAAAGAGGGGGAAAAATTGTACAAAAGGGTTATAAAGGAAGTTCCTATTTTCATTCCCTGTGTAGGGTTTCCCAAAAAGATGAACGGGCGCATTTGTGAAATTTCCCGAGCCTCAATAAGATCACCTAAAGCATAGTTCATATTCCCAAGTTTGAGACATGTTTAATGGTTGTATGGTTATGTTTTTTTCTCAAAATTGATTTTTTAAAATGGGTTTTCATCAAATTCGCATAAAGGAAGGGGATGAATGGAAAACTTTTTTTTAAGACAAAAAATGATTTATGAGTGGTTAATCATCCATTTGGGGTTAACTAATGCAGTTAGACCTTTATGAGTTTAATGAATCATGGTTGTGTTCTTCCCTTTGGGAAAATTGTTTTAGTTTTACTTTAATGATATCTTATTTTATAGCAAAAATTTAGATGAATGTTTAAACATTTGCAGGCTGTTTTTAGTGTTTTTTAAAGAAAAAAAAATTATATTAACCTACAGAAGGGGGTTTTTGTATGGAACTTTGTTTTTCTTGGATTTTTTGTAACTAAAGGAAAAAAAGAATGAAGACAAGGTGAAGGCGTTGGGGAAAGGCCCACCCAAAAATCAAGTGATAAGAATTTTCATGGTTTAGCAATTTTTATAGGAGGTTTTAAAATTTTAGTTCTATTTCAGCACTTTTTAAAAGAGCTTGTTAAAAAGAAAGTGGGGTTTTTGGTGGGGGAAATACTTAAGGGTTTTAAAAATTTTAAAGAAAAATTGCAATGACCTTTATTGTGTCTCCTAATTTTTACAAAGCTTTTGAGGTTGAATGTGCTGCATTAGGGGTTGGGAAAAGGGGCTGTTTTTATGTAAGTTTAAAAAATTTTTTTCCCCGGAAAAGCTTAACGAGGGGGCATTGAATTACCACCCTATAAAAGGGGGTTTCTTTATCAACTCTTCAACACACGGCACTATTTTTTGGCCCAGGGATTTTGTCATTCATTCTATCATAAGCTTAAGATTTTTTAAAACCCCAAAGGGAAATTAATAAAAAACATGTAAGTGGGTGGAAATTATTTTTTTATTAATTAAATACAAAAATGGGAAGAAAAAGTGTTGCCATGCGTTGTTAGAAAATATGTATTACTAACATCTTTTCAATCTAAATTACTTGGTTTTTTTCATTAAAGAATTATATGTAATGATGCAATTTCTGCCAAGCATGGAATGCCTATTTTAAAAAGGCTTTTGGGGGGTATTAAGGATGAGGATTCTTGTTTTTAAAAAAAATAGGCTGTGGTACCTAAGTGTTCTTTGCGGGAAATGCTAGTTACAAAACCCACAGGGGGGCTAATGGATATTTTGGGGTGCGAAAATTTAGACATATTTCATAAATTTTTTTTGGCCCAACATGAAACTGATGTGAATTTTTGGTGTAATTCTAACTTGTAAACAAGCAAAGTTTAAGTAAAAAACCCTATGGGTTTTTATACACACTGCTTTACCTACCACCCTTGGGCTATTTTCCATGGATTTGTAAGGGGTTCCCTATGACTCCAAGTGTAAGGACAACATATGTTTTGTTTTTAATAGGTTTGTAAGTACACATTTTATTACATTTTTTAAAAACCCAAATATGCAACAATATGCAAATTTTGTCTTAAAGGGAATAGTATTTAGGGTTTGCCTAGAGAAATAGTAAGTGATCGAAATTTTAAGTTCCTAATTTTTTTTGGATACTTTTGAATAAATTGGGGACTAAACTCTTTTTTTCAATATTACCACCCCCAAAGGGAGGGGCAAACTGAAGAGTTAATAAGACATTCCCCACTTATTGGGTATCTTCAAAAGAACTTAAAACAATGGGAAGCTGCTTCATATTGATTTGCTCAATAAACCTTTCATTCTTTTACATATATTCACTTTTTGGAATTGTGTATGGTTTTAATTTTAACCCCTTTAGATTTATTACCTTTTCCTTATAATGAAATTTTTAATCTTGAGGAAAAACAAAGGTCTTTTTTTAAAGGTTTTTACATGCAAAACCTTGTACTAACAAAACAAGAAAAATACTTGTAAAAACCCCAATAAAGGGAAACTAAGGCTTTTTTGAGCTGAAGTTTGGGGTTTTGGGGTACATTTTCGAAAGGGAAAAGGTTTCCCAAAAAAAGGGAAATCCAAATTAAAACCCTAAGGAAGGGGTCATTCCAAGTTAAAAAGGAAAATGACAATCCCTAAAAGTTTATTTGCTCAGCACTAGGAAAGTAAGTTACTTTTAATGTTGGATTTACCTTAATGATGCAATGTTCGGGGACGAATCCTTTTAAAGAAGGGGGGAACGATGGAAATCATTTGCATAAACTTTTTCCTATGACCCCATTAGAAGGAAATTTGGGGGATGATGAAAGGTTAAGCAAAACCATGGAGCAAGCTTTGAATGGACTTATTCAAGAACATTTGGACCCGCTTGCGAAATACTTGCCCCAACAGGGAAAGACATTTTAAATTTTATCAAGTATCTCTACTTTTAAATTTTAAAAATTTGTTTGGAAGCGAAAGAAGGCCTTTGGGCTTTGTGTGGGGCTTAACCTTACCGTTGGCTCACCCTTTGGGGAAGCTACTAGCTTCTTCCCGGGCCCATTTTTAATGGCTGCCCCCCTTGAGATTGAACCGTGGGCTTCTTGTTGGCGTAGAATATGCTTTTGACTTTGGGCCGTTTTTGAAGCGGGCTTTTAATTGCCCGTCTTGTGATTTTTTATTTTGCTCTTTTAAAATTTTCCCAACTTATATAGTTTTTTAGGGTTTTGAAAAAGGGGCTTTTTGGGTGTATATTTTCCTTAAGGAAACCTTTTTATTGTTCTTTATCGAGGCTCATCCCATCCAATCAAAGGGAACTTTTTTATCGAATTCTTTTTAATTTTTTTTAATTCGTTTTTCAATTAGGGGCAACTTTTTGCTTGGTTTTAAGGGGAATTTTTGGGCTATTTTTCTTTATTGGGGTTTTGGTTAATCGTAACCTGGGGTTTTCATTTGAGGTCTCCATGGGTGGAAACAACAGGGGCCCAAAAGGGTCCATTACTAAAAAACTATCTTAATATGATCCTTTAAAAAATCCAAGGGGAAAAAGGTTAAATGAATGTTAAGGGTAATTTTATCATGTTCTTTAATATTTTAAAATTTTGAAAATAGGGGTTTTATTGATTTCTAAGGTTATTGCTAAATTGGAATGTTTTTTCAAATTGGAAGTTAAAAAATTTCTAATTTACTTGTTTGTTGTCAATGTTATTGTGTTTTAAAGGTATAACAAATTTTTCAAAAGTATAGACCGGTTTGATTTTCCCCTTTCCTAAAATTGGGTAAATCCATCTATTTAAAGGGGGAAAAAAATTAGGAGTTTTAAAATTAGGGGTTTCTTGTGTTTTTGATATTTATATACTTGTTCAATTTAAAGTTCAAACTGTTTATAATAAAATGCTTTGATTCATTAAAAATTTTAAAGAAATTCATTGAAAAATTTTTATGATAGTCTATTTTTTTTTTTTTGGAAAATGGTTTAAGTTCTTAAAAATATTTAAAGTTTTTATAATCTTTTTAATTTTTAAGAAATCAAAATTTCATCAAAAATGTTTTTTAAACCCAATTTAAGTATTAACATAATTGAAAAATCTAAATAAATTTAATTCTTCATTATCAACAAATCTTAAGACCTAAACAAAAAACTCTATAATAGGCATCAAAAAATTAATCAAAACTTAGAAAAATTTGATAAAATTTAAATTTCTGGCCAATTTTGCTTTAAAACTAATTTAAATTACTAGCTAATGGGTTTAAAAATTTGAAATTTTTCTTTCTAAATTTTACCAAGTTTTACTTATTGGGCCTAAGTATAATTGATTTTGGCTTAAAAATGGGCTTAAAAGTTTCTGGTTAATAAGCTGTTTTATTGGAAATTAAATAGGGGGTTCATCAATCCCCAATCCAAAAGTCTCTATATAAAAACGTCTTTAGTTGTATAAATAAATCAAATCTTTATCAAAAAATTCACTGAATATCAACCCGCAAAAAGAAGTTGTAAAGGGGTATTTTAAAAAAAAAAAAAAAAAAATTTTTTAATCCTGCAAAGGGGCTTTCACAAAAACGGGGAAAAATAGGGGGTATACAGCATTTCCCAAAGGAAATTAAAGGGGTTTTTTTTTGTTGGCCAGCAAAAGGGGTTTATATTAATCATTTGAAACATGAAATGAACAAAGTTTTTAAAACTTGCTATAGCGGCCCAATTGGCACTATACTTCCTAAAGGGTTTACTTAATCACTTATAGAAGGGGACTATTGGGGGAATCAATGTATCAAAATCCTTAAAACCCATAAAAAAAAGTGTAAAACCTTAGGGGAGAAAACCACCCCTAATGTAGGAGTAATTCCAAAATCCCTTAAAAGTTTTGATGAGATAATTTTTTTAATTTTAAAAAAAACTGTTTTTAATTTTTTAAAATTTTTATAAATATGCATTATTTCTCAAAACCATCCTAAATCTAGCTAAGACTATTTATCTTTAAGTGAGATATTAAAATTTTATTTTTTAAAATTTGGGGTCATCCAAGCTGACCATAGTCTTGAAAATATTTACATCAATTTTATTTCCCTCAAATTTTTAGTTTGCAAGTTTTTTTTGTATTACTCCCTTACTTTTATAATTATAAAATAAAAGATAATTTGTGATAAATATAGATTATTAAAAACCCTTTTTGTGCCTTAACAATTTTTATTGCGTCCAACTTCAATTTGATTTAATAGCTTTCTTTTCATTGATTTTATGTCTTTAATCCTTTGTGCCCGTTACGGGAAACACTTTAATGACAACCGGTTTTTTTTTCTTATTCTTTTTTTTATTTTTTATAATATTTTTATTTTTCTTTTTTATAATGAGCTGTTGGGGTTAATAACATAGGGGGTTATTAGTTTTTTTTTTTTTTTTTTAAAAGGATGACTAAGAAAATGTTAGTGGTCAATCAAATTAAAGTAATTCCAGGTACAATTAATTAAAAATTTGCCTTTATTTTATATTTTCCCTTTAGTTCAAGTATAACGGGGATTTCATGTATTTTAAAAAATAGTTGGTATTTTTCCCAAAGCCAATTTTTGGGCATTATTTTTCGTGGTTTTGATCTCTGATTGGGGCCCCGGGATCAAACCTCTTTTTTAATCAAGTTCCGATAGGGCCCGAAGCTTTAAATTATTGTCCCCATAAAGTTTCTAAAAAGATAAAAAAATTAATAAGGTTAATTTAATTATGTATTAGAAAATGATCGTATTTAAGTTTATCAATAATACGAATAGCAATTATTTTGTAAATTATTATAAGGGAGTAAAGAAGTGAAAAAATTTTAACTTATAAAACCCATGATTAAATTTAAAAGCTTCAGAAAAATAATGGGATGAGTACGCATTGCAATTTCCCCATGCTATGGTATATAACAGTATATTACAAATATCTTGTTTCTTTAAAAAAAAATAAAAACAAAAAAATAATAATAGTAAAGTCTTATAATAAGGGCTTTCTTTTCCCCGCTGCATTCGGCCGGGCCAAAGGATAAATATTATGTAAACCCCAAAAGAGGGAGAGATAACAAGTATTAGTTAGTGGGTTTTGGGGAAAAAAAAGCTAATTACCTAGAGTATTCAAATTTATCTTTAAACCCTTAGTGGTTTTCCCCCCCTAAACCCCCAAAAATTCAGAAAAAATTAATCCAAAAATCAAAGGAGCTGGCATGGGAAATTTAAAGGAAGATTTGGTTGAATCAAGTTTTAACAACGCAGTGGGAATTTAAAGGAGGATTGAGTTTTAAAAAGTGTTTACAAGAAACTTAAGAATTAAGGAAATATGGAATAGGTTCTGGTCAGGGGCGGGTTTATGGGGTAACTTAAAATAATCAGCTGCCTTGGTGTCTAAAGGAAAAAACTAGGGAGGTAGGGGGTTGGCGGGGAAAACATCGCCCCTGTAGGGGGTGGGGGCCAACAAAATTGGTGCTCCCTTTGCCTTGATTTTTTATTTTTCTTTATCAAATTAAATTCAAGTTAAATTATGAAACTTTATTTTGGGTTATTTTAGATGTTTTTAAAAAGGTTTTTATTTTTTAAAATTTCACGGGGTAGTTTTTTATTAGGGTTTTTTTGGGGTGTGGTTGTGTGTGGAAATAGGGATTTTTTTGGAAAATTATGTTTTAGTTAAATTAACTAATCCCTTTTGCAACCCCTTTTTAAAGGTACTAATCTATTGTTTAAAAATTTTGGGGTTTTTGAGAAGATGTAGGAAGATTCAAATTAAATGTTATGGGGGAAATTTAAAAAATTTGAAATAATTAATCACGAAAAATTGGGGGGATAAAAGTTTTCAAATTTGAGTTGGTCAAGTTAAGGTTAATTTTAAAGACGCTAACAGAAAATTTTATTTTTTCAAATTAATGGAGTTTTAGTAATTTTTTGCAAGATCAAAATTTTGTTTTTTTTACTCTTTATTGTGTAATTGTTAATTTAATGTTGAAAAAAGTAATTTGGTTTTGGGAATTTGGGGTACTTTAAAAGGGGTTTTGAGTACTAAACAATGTGTAAATTTTCCCAATTTGGTATGTGAAATCTTAGGGGAGGTTTTGGGTTTTTTAAATTTGGGAAGTAGAATAGGGCCCAAATGGTTTAAAAAAAGCCAACTGTGGATATCTTGGTAATTTTGTTTTTTGGATAGGTTCAACCCAATTGATATTCAAATGATATCTTTAATGCAATTTGTATTTAAAGTTAAATATAGATAAGAAATGAAAAAAAATACAAATATTTGAATTTAAATGGGTAAACAAGAAGATAAAAGGCATTTAAAATTAAAAAAAAATAAACCCTTTTTATTTGTGACCCTTTTTAACTTATTTAAGTGCATTTAGTTGTTTTTAAATGTATTTATATGGCCCAAAAATGTAAACCCTTCGTTGTTGGTTGCCCAATTTTTTAATATTAAAGTGACCCTTACATGGGAAATTTTGAATGAGGTTAAAGGGTTTTTTTTGTTTTAGTTTGGTGTTTTTTTGTTACTTTAAAAGGGTGTAGATTTATTTTTTCTGAATATTGGGTGGGTGAAAAAATAATAGTAAAAATTTTTACTAGTTTGGGGGTTTGGGGGAAGAAATTTGATGATTTTTCAACAAATTGATGAAAAATTGTGAATAGGATTTTAATTTTTTTATGTTTATTTGAAAATTTTTAAAAAAAATTTGATTTCGATGCAAAACATTGTGTAAATTTTATTAGCTTGGGTTTATTGAATTTAAAATTATATTGTTTTGATAAATGAGAAATTTTGGATTTTGGAGATTTGGTCACCCATTTTTGGGTTTTTTTAAGTGAAAAAACACTAAATTTCCCTAACATTTTAAAAAAGGAAAAGTGTAGGGAAAAAACTTATCCAAATGCTTGGTAAAATCCCTGGTAAAGTGAAAAAAAAAATTTTTTTTGAAAAATTAAATAATTTTTAAACTTATGATCAAAAAAAGATATTTAAGGGTGTTGACCTCTTTTCATCAAATGGCATCTTTTATTTTTTGCCCAAAGTTGTGGGGGTGATTTATTTGTGTTTTTGGTTGTTGGTATTTTTTTTGTTTTATTCTTGTTGTACCCCTTTCTTTTTAAGAAGGGTAAAAGGGTTGTGTTTTTTTGACCTTGGGTGTAGGTGTAAAAACTAAGGTATTAGGTGAGTTTTTTGGGTTTTGGGGAGCACAGTGGGCCCCCTTTTTTTTTACCCCTTTTATGTAATAGATCATCTACTATATTGTAAATAAGTTTGAAATCAGTCCCCTGTAAAGCTTGTAATTTTCCCAATTAGACGAAAGTAATATTAAACCCAAAAAAATCCCAAATTAATTTGGAAAATGGTAAAATATGAAGTAAGGGTCTATTTTTGAAAACCCAAGGGGGTATTATAAACTAAAATTTTGATTAAAAAAAGGGGAAATATGCCATGGGCAAATTGTGGGAGTCCCTGATACAAGTTTATATAGGTGCTTTTGGGCAAAAAAAATATATTGCGATTTTTTATTAAATTTAAAATAGGTTCGGTTTGGAAAAAAGGGTTTGTTATTTATAATTTTTGGGAAGCCATAATAACTTTATTTTAAGAAACAAAATTTAAAAGGGGCAAAAGGGTTTTAAAAAAGGGAAAGAATTTCCCTGACGGACGGGTTTTCTAAATTTGATCTTCGTTTTCTATTATGCCCCCGTAAAGTCCCCGCTTTTTAAATTTGCCGGGGGGTTTTGAAAGTAAAAAGTTTTTTAAAAATTTTTGTTCTTTTTATAAAATTACCGATAGTTAATTTTTTTACGTAAGGGGTTTTGTTAAAAAAAATTTTTTTTTTTATCTTTTTGACAAATTTTCTGCTTTTAAACAAAAAACCCAAAATTTAAAAAGTAAAATGAAAAGCTAAAAATAAAGGGCAAAAATAGGGAAAAGAAAGAAACAAAAAATTCCGGGAAAACTAAAAACATGTTTTTTTTTGGGGTTTTTTTTTTCATTTTTTTTTTTGAAAATATTATTTAATCTATTTATTTGAAGAAACGTAAAAAAAACTTTTAAAAGTTTCATTAAATCGTAAATTATTGGTCGCAGAAACCCCCTTTGGGCCCCGGGTTTTTAAAAGAAATTTTTTTAAACCCAAAGCTTTAAAAAATCTGCTTTTAAACTAAAAAAAAAAAAAAAAAGGGTTTAAAAACGTAAACAGTTTACGAGCTAAAAAACCCCAACATTTTTGGGCGGTAATTTCCCAATTTTCCTTTTAAAATTTAAAAAACAACAAGCTCTTTTTGAGTTCCCCAATTTTTTCCCCCCAAAACCCCAAAACCCTTATTTTAAATTTCCCTTTGAACCCCCAGGCCCCAAAGGGGCCCTCACTTTTGCAAACATTAAAAAAATAAATTATAACCCAATTTAAAAAAAAAGTAAAAAAAGAAAAAAAACCCCCAAAACTTGTTTTTGGACCCCAGTAAATTTTTTATCGATCAGCAATATAATTTTTAAAATTTTTTATTGGATAATTTTGTAAAAGGTTATTTTTGGCAACCAGCCTAACTAAAATTTTAAATTTTTAAAAGTTAAAAGTTTATTTTTGGGGTTGAAAAATTTTCCTTTTTTTTTTATTAAGTTTAAACTATGAGGTCTTTATTCCCCCCTTAAAAACCTTAAATTTTCCCGTTTAAACCCCAAAAAAAACTTAATTTTTTTTTTTAAAACACATCAAGGATTTTCATAAAAAACAAAAATTTTTCCCCCTAGTTCATCCCCAAACCGAAATTTAAAAACTTAAAATTTGTGCAAATTTTTATAGGATGATGGTAAAAAATTATAAAACCCCAAATCCCAAAACTTTTTTGAAATTTTTTTTAAGATTATTATTTTTAAAAATTTTTTTTGAATTTTGTTTGGCCAAAAAACCTTTAGTTTTAGATTCACTCCCCCAATTTTTTCATAAGAAAAATTATATATTTATATAAACCCTTTCTTCAAAAGGGCGTAAAAATTTTTTTCTTTTTTTTTTTCTAATTATGGTTTCATAATAAATAGAATATTTTGTAAGATGTTATAATATCAATCATTGAATTTTTTTTTTATCCATTTCCTTGTCCACATGCCGACCAAATGGGTTTTCTTTTTTGCTTGTCTTTTTCCTTTTAAAATGGGCCAAAAAATACAAAATAAAAGAATAAATTATGTGGGTCAAACTTGAACTATATACATACTACAAGTTTAAAGGGCCACAACCGCACCGACCCACTTCATTTTTGCTTTTTTTTGAAAGGGGCATATATATATACTGGAAATGAATGGTCTGTCTTCTAAAATGATAATTATATATTTTACCAAATGATGATTCAATTTCTATGAACTATACTAAAACCAACAAAAAAAAATTAAAAAATTTAGAAGAAATAACTATTTTATTTTCTCTCATTCAATATAATTTATTATTACGATATTCACTTACATTTTAACACTATAATAGCTTGTTCACTAAAATTACGATTATATAAATAATAAATAATAATTTTTGCATTCATTCTCATAATTACTATTATAATATTAAATATTTTTTCTTTTTAATCATTTTCTCACAAATGCCCCCACATTAAAAACCACTATCATACTTTATTATTTATGAAATAAATATTTATCACCTAATTAATTCCCACTTTTTTTAATATCAACTAAATAATATAATAGGTAATAATAATTATCACAATTTTGTTACATTCCATTAAATTTTCAATTCAATTCCTTTCTATATGGTGAAGTGAATGGTCGTAATTTTAAATCTTCACGTTATTGAAAAATATATTCATTAGCTATAATATGCTGTTATACAATAAATGATAAAAAAAAGTAAGTGAAATAAAATATGAAATAAAATATATTGAGTTTAAAAATTATTGAATAACGGATTAAAATTATTTACATTTTGCAAATACACTCAAAATCATTTATTAGATACAAATAGATTCAATTTTTTTTAAGTATGATATATTTCTTTATAATTTTCAAAATATATAAATAAACCTAAGTATTATTAAAACTCTATAATTTTTTTGGCATTTTAAGAAGTTAATGGGGGATAAAGCTACATCATAAAAACTTTCACTTATCTTACACATGAAGTTCTTTTATTAATTCTTATTCAATAGTAGCCAAACCAACCGTCAATCCTAATCCAAACTAACTTAATCTTCATCATTTTTACTAAAGCTTAATCAATAGTAGTCAAATCTAAACTGTCGATCTTATTTAGTCGTTATTTTTTTAAGGAAAAAGTTTGAATATAGAATTAGATTGCGTGATCTAATAAATTGATTTTTTATTTTTTTTTTTTTTTTTTTCAAACTATAGTAATGTGGGTCCATCCACCATTACAAAATGGGTTATACAATCTACATTTTAGCTATGGATAATGATACATTTATTAAGTTGTGATTGTTCTAACTATCCTAAAACCAAAAGCGGCTAATGGCAACCCATGGGTATTATGTAATCCCTGAGGGGGTCATCAGCCAAAACTATAATAATAGTCAGAAAGAAAATGAATAAGAAAAAGAGATTGAGATTTAAATAATAAAAAAAAAAACTGATAAAACCTTCAGGAGTAGGAGTCTCCTTTTCCGATTTGAATTCTGCAACCGTTTGACAGGTAACCGCAGGCTGAAATGGAGACCCAGCGAAGCAAAGGCCTTCTGCACCTATAAATACGAGTACCAAGCCATCCCCCCCATACTTTCCCACATAGACAGAGGGAGTGAGGGGGATAGAGAAGAAAGAAGAGAGGGTCAGAGGCAAGAGGCTAATTCTGCTGTTACATTCTTGTCCTTTCAGTTCTACGGAAAAGAAAAAAGGACAGCCAACGCAAATCCTAAACTAGGCTAAAATCGAGTAAAATTTGAACCCTGCATGTCTCTTTGATCATCGTCCTACTAAAAGCATTCCATTCTGACGGAATTCAGTCAAATGTTAACTACGTTTTGCTGCGTTTGATGAAAATCTCTCATGCTATAGGAACTTTTTGATTAAGGCGTCCTTGTAATATTAATAGGTCCATAGAAGTTTACATTAAGATATTGGTTTGTGAGAAGGATGTGGTGCTCGTTGCTTGAAACGATGGGACCTTTTATGAAGCGAAAAGGCCTTGGAAATATACTTGAATACAGGACGAGGTTCCTATCGAGGAAGCTAAGAGGTCGAGGAAGGAAGTCCGGAGGTTTGTTCTGTTGTTAGTGGTGATCATATTTCTGTTTCTTAACCACAAAAAAAAAAAAAAAAAAGGAAAACACTTTTTTTTCCTTTTTTTTATTTAATAAAAAATTCCTGCTAAGTGAGATCATAATATTGGTAGAGTAGGATTTAGGTAATTTACAAGGAAAGTCAACGCAGAATGGGAACTACTGCTAAAATGCTCAAGGCTCTATGCAACGATTCGAACTGGGATTACGCTGTTTCTGGAAACTCCAGCATCAAAACCCCAAGTAAGTATCCTCTTCTGGTTTTTCAAATTGATATCATTATGGCTTGCATATTAGTTTAATAACTGAATATTATATAATATAAGAAAATTGTAAATACATTTTTTTTTGTCTGTTTGTGTATGCTGATTAGATCAGTTTTTTGCAAAAGTTTCTTTTAGATATTATTTTACTATTTATACCGAATGAAACAATAAATAAATACTAAAAATAAAGGAAAAATGGATGCTGGCAATTCTTCCAAGATCTTTTTGTCAGTTGGTAGGAAGAGTCTGCACGAATGTTATTTTCTTTTATTAGGTTTGGGGATGTAGGTGTTCAAACTTCAATTATAATTTGTATTTCTTCGATTACCATTTGATTAGAAGCATCCTTTTGTTTTGTTTAACAAAAAGCGTGTAATCCTAATTGGATTATAAAAGCTTGTTTTTATGTTTCCCTCCGTGTGTTACTTATCACCAAATTGATCATTAAGCCCGTTGCTGTGCTTTTGTTCTATTTTTCCACTGTCTATAAGACATTGAGTTATTCTTCAGAAATTGTCAATTCAAAGATTGGTATTTTTGAGGAATTTGCTTTTGATGATTAGTAAATTATTTTTATATTTTCCTGGGTTCACTTCAAAGTTTTAGCCAGTTGTAGGCTAAATTCCTGTGCTAAGCTTGATCTTTTAAGTGAGTATGCATCTAACTGTTGAGAAAATTAGGACAGGGGAAGTTTAGAAGAGATGGATGCTCTAGCAATCGCAGTCCCAAACCAGTACTATGTGGAAATAGATGACCACTAGGGATGTAATAGTTTTAGTTTTTGATTGGAACTAATCGATTCTGCCCTGGATGGCCATGAAATGTGTTCCCTTATCTTGTCTTCATATTTTCGCTTTTATCAAAGTAAATCATGGATGGAACATGGGAAAAAGGTAAAAAGTATCAAATAGAACAACTAAATAATCCTTTGTCCTCCTGAGTTATCCATCGCATATGTACTTTTGGGTCAACTATTTCGATCGTATGGAGAGGAGGAAATCATACCTATTTCATTGTAGTATGAAAACAGTGTCAATGCCACATGCCATAAGAGCCTTGGTAATCTTGTTTTATATCGGTTAACTGCATATAGTATTTTTACCTTTGATGGTGCTCTCAGCTTTCTCTGATTAACCTATTGTGAGATGAAATTTTAAGGCTCACTGAAAGAGAAACTCTTCATCTCGTAAGTCACAACCGCTCTTAAGAACTAATTTAGATTGATCGAGAATAATCGAGTTTTTTACTCGTTGTATTTTCTCATGGAGGTTGCGTGCTTTAACAAAATTTGGTTATAACATCGGTTGGGTTGCTCTTTAGATCATAGATCTAATCAATGGTAGGATTTGAAGGAGTCCTCTCTTCGCAACCAGTCATTGCTAGGCATATACGTGGAGGATAGTCTTCCAATGGATCGTGCACATTGGGATGTACATTAGTGTCTTTTCATATTGAAAACTAGTTGAGGGAACTGCATTTGATGGAAGAGCTTGTCTGTTGTCTGTTCTGTTCTCAAGTATGGCCAACTTCTTGGTCACATAGTCGACTTGCTTAGGCTCTTGTATGCAGCTACCCTACCTGGTGCACTAGCTCTCCACTTGTGTGGTAAGGTTAGTTTCTCGGCCACTTTCTTCTCCTTCTTAGCCTTTTTAGCTTAGCACCATCTTACATGAGCTAACGCAAGGGATCTACCATTTGAGCTAGGAAGATGTTTGAGTCATCCATGAGAGTTGCCTTTGACATCATTTGTTATGGGCTTGGGGGTAATAAATCTAGCAATTTGGGGTAATATAGGTATTAATTTACATTAATGGAAAAATATTGCTTTCTTATTTTTCATAGAAGTTGCATAGTTATCTAGGCCTTGTAATAACAAAGAAAGAAAAGAAAATATGTAGTAACTTTCATAAGAGGAAAATAATCTTTTCTTATTCCTTTATGTTTATTATTTCCTATAATACTCTATACATTCTTCATCCTTCCACTAACAAATACCAGAAATAGCACCCACTAACCTATCACCATCATCATAACCAACTTATTTAGGCATCATCTCCAACTCCATGTCCTTGGTTGTCCCCATCGGTGTGTGTCATACTACGTGACCATGGGCGTGGGATGCCACACAATACCCATTATCATGGGTTGCTGGCGTGGTGGATTGCCCATTGAGGCACATGGTGGTCGATTATGTGAATGATGGACACATTAGACATTTTGATTGCTTTGGAAACAAATGTGAAAATACCACCTTTGTGTTAAGTAATGGAAAAAAAAAAGTTCTTGATATTTATTTAACTTTTTTTATTTGAGTTCTTAATTTTTCTTTTTTTTTTATTTTTTTTGGATTTATTTTTACATTTTTAAACTTATAAATATAAAACCTG